>RJWM01046514.1:0-12305 GCA_004363535.1 Dasyprocta punctata
AAGTTTTCTGAAATTATTTCTGTAAATAGTCTTTTAATTTGATTTGTATTGACCCCTGCTTTGTCACTCACACCTTTTATTCTTAAGTTATGTTTCCTTGGGTTGTCTTGCAGCCGTTGCACTGCCACTTCCAGATTTCTGAGAAAGTCCCTTCTTTCTCTCTCCCAAGTTTCCATTCTTTCTTCCAGATATGAAAGTCTATCTTTAGTCTCCTTCAGGTGGTTCTGCCAACTTTTATTGGAGTCTTTGATATCCTGGTAGTCTCTCTGAATCTGATTATTGCGTTCTAGGTCTTTATTTGTTTCATTCTCAATTTCCTTTGATTTTCCATCCTCCACCTTTCTGGCTATGTTTCCTTTAGAGGCACTTAGTGATTCCACTATTATGTATTTCATTTCAATTCTCAGTTGGGCTAACAGTGCCACTTTAATTTCTTTCATAGCTTCATGGAGTTGTCTCCCCACTTCAGTTGTCATCTCCTCTGAGGGTTTAATTTTTGGACTCCCGACCACTTCAGCATTAGTGTCCCTGGAATTGATTCTGCTTGTATCAGAGTCCAGAGAGTGCCCTCTACCTTTCTGTCTTGGCATTTTCCTGGGCTTGCCAGTGAGGTCGTGTTGGTCCACTGCATCTCCCAAGCCTGTTTCTGCTCCGCGGATGTCTAGTGCAGTGCGCAAGAGGATGGGGCCACTGCCTGGTAACCTGTACCAGGCTGTCTGCCAAACTTCCCCTATCACCCCCAAGGCACCTGCACCATTTCCGCCACAACCTTCCAGGAACCGTGCCTAATTAGGTGCAGTTCTGGTCTCAAGATGGATGCCTGTCCCTCACTCTCCCTTGGGGGTGGAGGGCTGGGGGCTGCTGGGTTCACTCACTCACCTGCTCGCAACCACCTTGCTCCACAGTCAACTGCCACCTCTGCTGTCCCGCCACACCATAGCAATTCCACCATGTATCGCCAGCACCCCAATTGTACCTTCTCAGCTCGGGTCGCAGTGTTAATTGGATTCGGCTCTGGTCAGAGGTGCTGCTGGTCTCTGCCTTTGTTTATTTCATTTTTTTTACTCTTTCCGTGGGCTACAGTTCTCATTTTAGATTCTTCTTGTGTCCAGAGGACCCATCTCCCTTTTTTTTCCTCTCTCTGTTATTATATTAGTTTATATTCCAGCATTTGGATGGTATATTCAGGAAGCCTCCCTGTCACGGTGTTATCTGGATGGCCACCTTGGAGGAAGTCCCCCCTTAGCTTCTCAATTTAGGGTTTACAGTTTTATTTAACAGTCTTGGTAGCTTCAATTCAAAATGCTTACCAATGAAACTGTGACCTTTTTATGTGGGGTGTTGGTTGGCGGGAGTAGGACAAGCAAAAGAGAATTAACAGAATCAGTGCCCAGATAATCTTTGAGTCTAATCTTCAGTTTCAGCTCTGGATCTGTTTCCAATTTATCTTATTGTAACTCAGAAAATAGCAAAATGATAAATATTTTTAAGAGGATGGATTATTTTTCAATATTTAATGTTTTCAGTCCATAATTTCAGGTAACGTTCTTGCTTGCTTCTCACAGTTAGTGTACATATTTAAAAAATTGTCTGGATTTGTTTTATGCAGGTGCCAAGAAAAAAGTTTTAGAAAGAAATTCTTTTAAAGGCTAGTATCCCAAATTGGGTTTGAAAGACTAGATATTAGGTTACTAAAATTCTTGATATATTAATTATTCCTTACTGAGAAAATATTTCAATAAATATTCAGGAGAGAAAACTGAATTTTAATAACTATAAATAATTCATATCTTACTAAACTCAATAATGAATAATTTCTACAAAATTTAACATGTTTTCTCAATCCTGTGTTTATATTCAAGTAAATATAATTTCAACATTAGGGCCTGGGGTATAGCTCAGCAACATGGGGCCTGCCTGGTGAATGGGAAGTCCTGAGCTCAATTTTCAGTTCAAAAAACATTATATATGTCTATTCATAAAAATCATAACTTTATACCAACAATTTTTGAACTGCTCCTGCTCTTAATTTCAAGTGACAATAGTTATTACTTATTTTGACATCTCTTTTTCTTATTTTAATATTAATATGTTAGCAAATTATTAAATTATGTAGGTACACTATAAGCTCAATATTCAAAAGAATCTGTGGCAGTTGCTTTTGTAAATAGTGAGGGAAAGGCAATAAACAATAGGACTGAAATTTTGGTATTATCTCTGTATCACATATCACATAAGATGAACCTGGAAAGGTGATTTTTATTTAATCTTTATGACCCTGTAACACTTTATTTCTACATTTACAGATGAGTTGGCTATGCTCAGAAAAATTACTAATTTATCAAAAAAGCATACATTTAGTAACTGGTAGAGCAAGCATTTAGCCTAGGTATAACTGACTCCAAAACATATTTCAGTAACATCACTTTTAAATGCTTCCTAAATAGTCTTTTAATACGAGGATTCATACATATGTATATACACTGAGTTTTCAAATTTCATAAAATATCTGAAGATCATTATATCTGATGGAAATTATAAATATTATCTAATTCAAACTACATTTTTCTCAAAAGGAAAGAAGTTCAGTGCAATAAAATGTCAGCTCTTTACTTAATAGCTTCTTAATGATGGAAGCAAAAAAAGAGACAATAAAAACTATTAATCAGTTTCCAATTTTGCTTTGCTCAACTTTTCTTAAAAGAATTTCTTCAGTGTCTTAGTATGCATCTATGTGTTATTTACATATACACTGCCTATCTTGGCCACTGAAGAATAAAGGTCTCCATATAGGCCTCAAGCATTGTACAGATTACCCAAATGGAAAAAAAAATGGAGGCACTCTAGAAGGCTGATTCTATTATTTGGAATCCAGTCCAGTAGATGGTCATTGTCCTTAATATTTTTTCTCACTTTTAAGACCTTGAATCTCTGTTTTAGTGTACAAGGGCAAGTATTGCAGTCTTGGAAACAGATAAAATTATTAATTAGCACATAGAGGAGGGTCTGAAGTGTTCCTCAACCCTATAGATTTGACTGAGAGGGACACTGAAGGGCAGAGTGTAGTGTCACTATAGGTTCTGTGCTTAATTACCAGCAAAGGAATCTCTTAAAACAATGAGGGAAAAGAATAACATACAGTGTTGCTAATTCACTGAATTTCATGTTAGAGACTGACATAAAATATGATTGTAGGATACTCAATATCTCAAATGCATAATTGAGCCTGAAATTGGGAGGAGGAAAAAAAGTGAGGACTCTACGAAAGAGGATGAATGCAATGAGGGAGAATGCTGACAAAAAGTAAAGCCACTAAAGCCTTTCCTCTTAGAGTATTGTATAGTCAAGGCTGGGTAATGACTTGAGGCTTGAAATATCTGAACTTCAAAATATTTTGAAAGATTAAAGGATGACTTTGATACAATTATTTGCTGTTGAGCTATGACTATTCTTTAATGAGTTTATATTGTTATTGCAGAAAAATTTGAAAATTAGTTTTAGATGAAAGTAGTATTTTATGGAAGTATAAAAATCTGACAGGGCTAAGGAACAAAATCTAATCTAAGAAAATAGTAGAACAAGGTTATGGTTAAAAAGTTTATGAATATAAATCATTTTACAATGCATAAACCAAGCCACAAAAGTATTTAATGAGAAAGCAACATAGTAAGATCATAAAGAAAAGGAAATTTGGAAAATGTATATGCTTAGTGTAAGTTAATAATGTTTAAATAGAGTTTCCTTAGTAGCAACATCCTACAGGATAAAACAAATGATTAGGAGACACATTCTTCCATAAGAAGTTTTTCTATCCAGCATATTCTAACACAATTGGAGATTAAATACTTATCTTAAAATTATGATCCACACTAATTTATTGTGCATTTTATCTTGATATTCTTAAGATAAATACCTTAGATATTTACTTTACCCTTGAAGTGTAGACATACACAGAAAAAAACCCAGCAAAAACAAGAAAAGAAAAACCACAGGGTTTTATGACAAAATGAGAAACTGGCCTACAGAGATAGTAAAGCACAATTAAATTTTAAAATATTGAGATTTTTATGAGAATGGATAAGACAGAAAAGAAAGACAACATTACAAATATATAGGGTGGAAAAACAATGCATTGTAGTTTCCACAATAATAGAAGAAAATGATGACTAACAAATTGGAGTAGAGAAAAATATCCTTTAGTATTTTGAGGTGGATTTTGTTATAAGTCTTTTGTAGGAAATAGTATTTAGAGGAATATATTGAATAGATAACATAATTGAAATGTTTTCTGAAAGTAATATGTTCAAGTTATATGATTGAGAGAGGAAAAGTCATAAAAATTAACCATAAAATAAATCCATAAATCTAAGATTCTGAGCTATCTACTACAACATTGCAAAGTAATGCCTTTTAATTTTCTATATTTTTCATATGGATGACATAATGAAGTATACACTTTCATAGATTTTATATTATGCAAATTATTCTGCTATATTTTGAGTGTACAATTCAGAATAAAAAGTGATTTCATGCAGAATGGTATAAAGAAGCAAACTGGACAAGGAGAATGAAAGAGGTAACAAAATGTACACGATAAATTGTATCATCAAAAAAAAAACCCAATGATGTTTATATAATATTCTCATCTTTTTCTGTTTTGCTGCTATACAAACTGATGCTAATTATTAACTTTATTCTCTTTATTGTTGATTTTGAAAGAGTATGACTGGCATAAAAAGTGTAGCTTCACTTTGATCACAAATAAAACTTTTATGTAAGATACATTTTTGGGCCACAACAAGCAATGTGCAATAATCAATACTACGCAAAATGGGGTGGCATATGCAGAAAATCCCCACACACAGACATACTTGTCTTCATCATCACATAGGATGAGTGAATCTATAAAGGCTTACTCTCATATTATTAAAAAGAAAATGTCAAATAACCCTCTAAGCCTGCATTTTCACCAACCTAACTGAAAGCTGTGTTTGTAAGGCAGAAAGTAAACAACACTTTGGAATAGTTGGGGAGTAAAGGGAAAACACCTACTGTCTCAAACCCTGTTTTTCAGTTTCTGTCAGTCACTCATGAGAAAGGTCAAGGCAGGACAAGAGTTAGGAAGGACTCCCCCATTCCTACCTCATCTCTGACTGCACAGGAATAAAGGTGAGTGGTGTTTGCCGAGAATAAGGAAAGTACCTTCCTATCTTCACAGAAGCATCTCCCTTATGAAGTTAAGCCTTGAGCTACTGAGATATGGGGTGAGGGATCAGGAGTTAAACACTGTTGGCCCCAGTAAGCAAAGAACAATCACCTCTGGAAAAAATAAAAGTGACATCTTTTGGACAGGTAATAAATATCTTGGCCAAAACTAACTACAGATATTGCAGATTTAGCTGCCCAAAGAACAAGCAGGACTCGTGAGAAAAGTCACGCATTTGCCCAGGACCTGTCTAACACTGAGACTGGCACAAGACAAAAAATAATCATGTCTATCCCCATGACAAACCCAGCCCTCGCAACATGTGACAGCAACCTACCAGTGAGGTAAAAGCACAAAGAGAATGACTTTCTTCATGGCAAGACAGGCACAAATCACTGGGAAGAAACTAGGGAAACTAAAACACCCTTGACCCCAGGTGCCACTCTAGGCACAATGCAAGTGCCATCAATCAGTCTTTGGGGAAAAAATAAAATTTTGTGGTGCTCCAAAAATAATAATAGTCACAACAAAAGTAAACATTAGCATTGATGAAACTGCAAATATATTAAGCAACTTAAAGAAATCAGCCACAACAGAGTATAAATCATATTATTTTATTTTCATGATTTTTGAAAAGATCTTCACCTTCCCTCCTCCAAAAAATTCTAAAAAGATAGAGGCAAAATTTTACCTTGAGGGAAAATGTGCACAAACTCATTTCTGCCACAGATGTAGATAAGTGCACCTAATAATGAATACATAATTACAGATCTTATTAAAAATTTTTGTAGTTAATTTAGTGTTTCTTTAATTAAATGGGTCAACATCAGCTGCTAAACATCATTTCTATGTATCTGATAGCATGTCTCTGGAAAAGCAAAAGATTTAAATAAGTAGACTAGTAACTAAAACATGCCCTGACCAGTGTGGATGGACATCATCTAACTGTTGAAGACTCAAATAATACAAAGGGTAGAGGAAGGGTGAATCCTCCCCCAACTTCCTCCCTCCTTCTTCCTCTCTCTCTTTCTCTCTGTCTCTGTTTGACTTGGGAAATTCATTTTTCTTGACCTTGAACATGGGAATTTATGGTTCATGGATACTCAGAGCCCAACACTTACCTCCAGCAAATCTATCTTCATTGTGACCCCCATCAACAGTTTCTCAGTTCTGTGGCCTTGGAATGAAGTGACAATACAAGCTCTCTTGGTTCTCCAGTTTGCAAACAGTATATCATGGAACTTCTCAGCTTCCACAGTCAGGTAGCCAGTTCCCATAATAAACTCTCCCCCCTCCTTCTCTCCCTCTCTCCCTCTCTCTCGCTCAGTTTCTTTCTTTCTTTCTTTCTTTCTTTCTTTCTTTCTTTCTTTCTTTCTTTCTTTCTTTCCAATTTATGTATTTTTCATAGGTATCTAAATGTATAGACCTTTCATCTTTGTTCAATTTCTTTGGAGAACACTAATGTTAATATAACTATGATCCTGGGTTAGGTAAAAATTTCTTAAACAGGCCACAAAAAGTACTAACTATAAAGCACAAGATTAATGAACTTGAGTTGATTAATCTGTATTATTAAAAAGACAGTGAGACAGTGGAAAATAAATATAATAGCAGAAGACATTTGCAGTATAAATATCTCAAAGAACTATTCTAAAATCGATTCAAATTAACATTGAAGGGTTAGCCCAGTTTTTCAAATAATCAAGACTAGATTAGATGCTTTAAAGTGAAACAAGTGTCCAAAACTATTGCCAAAAAAATTAAATGTCTCCTCCCAACATATTTCATACCACAAATGAATTTGAGTCAGTAACAAAATGCAAATATCTCATGGTTGGGTAAACAGCCAAAACAACAAGAAACATTTGCAATTTTAATTCTGTTACTTATTGTTCTTGAATTATTAGTATTTAATCTTCACTTTCTTCTATTTAAAAGTGAAAGCTTGCAATCCAGAGGTTCTGAACTCACAACCAGATGCAAGGTCCAGGTGGTGCCACACTCCAGGGTGCACTCTGCTTAGTGGCCTGGATCCTGGAGGTCTTGTCCCCCACCCAGTAAGGAGGAGGCTCCAGCAGCACAGTCTAGGAATGTGCCCTCAATAGCTGTGCAGAGGATCCAGCTCAGTCCCACATCTCAGTGCAACCCACCAGGGGAATGCCTGGCCAGGCTCACAGGACACAGGTACTGAACCAAGCCCAGCCCAGAGCCCCAGAGCTGCTCCTCAGGGACTGCCAGCATAGCTGCAGGGCCTTAGAGAGCTTGGTCTCAGCCCATCAGAGTGCAGAGTGTGAGCTCCATTGTTCAGTGTTGTGGCCTGCAAAGTGGGTCCTGGAGGTTGCTTGTCCACCCAGCCAGGAGTGAGGCCTGAGAACTACACACCTAGACTTGTCTGGGCTTGCCTGGTGTGACACTCCAGAGGCTCTGAACTTGCAACCAGGTGCAAGGTCTGGGTGGCACCACACTCCAGGGTGTGGTCTGCCTAGCCACCTGGGTCTCAGAGGTCTCTGTCCCCACACAGTAAGGCAGAGGCTTCAGCACCACAGTTCTCAGCTGTGCTGAGGATCCTGCTCTGCTCAGTCCCACATCACACTGCAACCCACCAGGGGAATGCCCGGGCAGCCTTGCAGGACACAGGTACTGAACACAGACCAGCCCAGAGCCCCAGAGCTGCTCATCAGGGACTGGACAGCATAGCTGCAGGGCCTTGGAGAACTTGAGCTCTGCCCATCAGAGCACAGGGCGTGAGTTCCATTGTTCAGGGTTGCAGCCTGCAGAGTGGGTCCTAGAGGTTGCACACCCACCCAACCAGGAGCAAGGCTCCAGCACTATATGCCTGGGACTTGCCTGGGATTGCCTGGCACAGTGCTCTAGAGGCGCTGAACTCACACTCAGACACAAGGTCCGGGTGGCACCACTCTCTGGGGTGCACTCTGCCTAGCTGCCTGGGTCCTAGAGGTCTTGGCCCCCAACTAGCTAGGCAGAGGTTCCATCAGCACACTCCGGGTGTGTACTCTCAATAGCCACACAGAGGATCCAGCTCTACCCAGTTCCAAGTCTCAGCACAACCCACCAGAGGAACACCCGGCCAGAATTGCAGGACACATAGCCCAGCATGCAAGAGCAATCCAACAAAGTACATCAGGGAAACATGTGGCCAGCCTCACAGACCACAGACCACAAGGGTCCAGCACCATAATCTGGGAGTGTGCTCCAGCTAGCCACAGGGCTATTGGAGGACTGAAGCTCTACCTAGCACAGTGTTAAAGTGCAATTCATTGGAGGATGCCTGCCCAGCCACACAGGCCCACAAGAAAATGACAAAATGAAAAACCAAGAGGAAGTCACAATCCCGTAGCCCACTGACAACACATCTAAGAGACACTGACATGGAAGACACTGGGAATCATACAACTAACATTTCTGAAATGATAACAAATGAAATAAAGAAACAACACCATGAAGCTATAGAGAAACTCAAATCAGAAATAATCTTTCAACTAAAAAATGAAATGACAATCATTACAAAAGAAATGCTATTTGTATCTAAAGAAGATCAAGAAAAAGATGGAAGAACATAAGAAAATGATGGAAACTTTGAATGGACAATATAAGACACAAATACAACGCATAAAACAGATTCAAAGGGAAATGCAGGAAATGGAAAATTCAATGGAAAGTTTGAAAAACTGCTTGAATGAAGCTGAAGATAGAATCTCAGACCTTGAAGATACACATTAGGAGCTTACAATCACGAGAGAAAAAAATCTAAAAATCATAAGGAACCAGGAAACAATTCAACAGCTACAAGATGATGCCAAGAGAAATAACAGAAGATTAATAGGTATCAATGAAAAAGAAGGAGTCAATACTAATGACCTGCAAAGACTATTCACAGAAATAATAGCAGAAAATTATCCAAACATGGGAAGAGAGTCTGATATACTGATAAGTGAGGCATACAGAACGCCAATTAACCATAACCAAAATAAAATTTCACCCAGATATATAATAATTAGAGTATCAGAAATATAGCACAAGAACAGAATACTAAAAATCGTCAGAGAAAAGAAACAGATCACCAAGGAAGGAAAGCCTATCAGAATCATGGCACACTTCTCAACACAAACCTTTAAGTCAAGAAGAGCTTGGAGTAAAGTATTTCAAATCATGAAAGAAAACAACTTTCAACCCAGATTGATGTACCCTGCAAAACCATCCTTAAAAACTGATGGAGAAATCAGATTCTTCCATGACAAAGAACAACTGAAGAAATTTATGGCTACCAAACCAACACTACAAAGAGTACTGAAAGACACTCTAGAAAGAGACAAAGATAGCTACAATCTTAAGAACAACAGCAAAAGGAAACCACTAAGCAGGGTAAATAGTTAAACAGAAAATGTAGAAAACCAACAACAGAAAGATATCATGACAGGGATGAGTCAGTACATATCAGTTACATCAATCATTGTAAATGGTCTCAACTCACCAATAAAAAGAAACAGACTAGCACAGTGGGTTAAGAAACAAAACCCAACAATATGTTGTGTACAAGAAATGCATTTCACTCAAAAGGAAATTCACAGACTAAAAATCAAAGGACAGAAAAAAATGCTCCATGCAACAGGAACCCAGAAAAAAGCAGGGGTAGCTATTATGTTTGCAGACAATGTGAGCTTCAAACTGAAAATGATCAAAAGAGATAAAGAAGGTCACTACATATTTGTTACGGGAAACTTCAAGAGGAAGAGATTACAATCATAAATATATATGCACCAAATATTGGAGCACCCAACTATGTAAGACAATTCTTAATAGACATGAAAAACCAAATAAACAATAATACAGTTATAACAGCAGAAGTGAACACCCCGCTGTCACAGAGAGACAGATTAACCAAACAAAAACCAGCAAAGAATAAACAGAAGTGAGTCAAACTTGTGAACAAATGGACCTAGTAGATATGTACCAAGTATTCCACATATCAACATCAGAATACACATTCTTCTCAGCTGCACATGGGTCATTCTCTAAAGTAGATCATATACTCATCCACAAAACATGCTTAAGTAAATTCAATGGAATTTATATAATTCCATGCATATTATCTGACTATAGCGCAGTAAAATTGGAAATGACTGACAAAAAAATGTACAAGAACCTCACAAAAACATGGAAAATCAATAATACTCTCCTAAATAACCAATGGGTCACAGAAGAAATTACACAAGAAATCAAACGATATCTACAATTGAATGAAAATGCCAATACAAATTATCAGAACCTGTGGGACAAAATGAAAGCAGTCCTCAGAGGAAAATTTATACCACTAAACTCCCACATCAAAAAAATGGAAAGAAGCCGGGCGTGGTGGCGCATGCCTTTAATCCCAGCACTCGGGAGGCTGAGGTAGGTGGAGCATTGTGAGTTCGAGGCTGGCTTGGGCTACAACGCGGCGCAAGGCCGACCTGAGCTACATAGTGCGACCCTGCCTCAAAAAACCAGGGCCGGGAGTTTGGCTCAGTGGCTTAAGTGCCTGCCCTGGCAGGTGCAAGGTTGTGAGTTCAATCCCCGGTGCCGCAAAAAAAAAAAAAAAAAAAAAAAAAAAAAAAAAAAAAGGAAAAAACACACATAAACAACCTAATGCTGCACCTCAAACTTCTAGAGAAAGAAGTGCAAGTCAAGTCCAAAGCCCCAAGCAGGGAGGAAATTGTCAAGATCAGAGCAGAAAATAATGCAATTGTAACTAAGAAAACACTACAAAGAATTAATGAATCAAAGAGTTGGTTCTTTGAAAGAGTAAATTACAGTGATAAACCGCTGGCCAACCTTATCAAAAAGAGGAAAGAAAAAACTCAGATTCATGCAGTAAGAAATGAAATGGGTGAAATCTCTACTGACCCTGTGGAAATACAGAAGATCATCAACACCTACTTCAAAAACCTTTACTCACATATGTTCAATAACAGAAGAAATGGACAGATTCCTAGAAAAGTATGAATTACCAAAGCTGAATCAAGAAGATGTAAAACTGCTGAATAACCCAAGTTCAGCTAATGAAATTAAAAATGTAGTTAGAACAGTACCAACAAAGAAAAGCCTGGGCCCTGATGGACTCACTGCTGAATTCTACCAGAAATTTAGGGAAGACAATGCCAACACTCCTCAAACGCTTCAATGAAATTGAAAAGGAAGTAAGTCTCCCTAACTCATTCCTGAAAGCAAGTATTACCCTAATACCAAAACCAGAGAAAGACCCAATCAAAAAAGAAAATTACACACCAATCTCCCTCATGAACATAGATGCAAAAATCCTCAATAAAATACCGGCCAAAAAACACAGAAAGTTATCAGGAAGATTGTACACCATGATCAAGTGGGATTCATCCCAGGAATGCAAGGATGGTGCAACATATGTAAATCAGTAAATGTAATACATCATATCAACAGGGCCAAGGACAAGAACCACATGATCATCTCAATAGATGCAGAAAAAGCTATTGACAAAATCCAACACCCATTCATGATAAAAATCCTACAGAAAATCAGTATAGAAGGTCTGTACCTCAACCTGATAAACGCCATATATCATAAACCAACAGCCAACATCTTACTGAATGGAGAAAAACTGAAAACTTTCAACCTCAAACCAGGAAGAAGACAAGGATGTCCATTATCACCACTCCTATTTAGTACAGTTCTGGAAATATTAGCCAGAGCAATGAGACAAGAGGAAGAAATAAAGGGAATAAGGATAGGAAAGGAAGAAATAAAATTATCACTCTTTGCAGATGATATGATACTCTACATAGAAGACCCCCAAAAATCCATTAGAAGACTTCGAGAAGTAGTAATCAAATTCAGTAAGGTTGCTGGATACAAGGTCAACACTGAAAAATCAATAGCATTCCTGTAAATAAAAAACAAAGTCACTGAGAGAGAAATAAGGGAAACCACACCCTTCACTACAACATCCAAAAAAATGAAATACTTAGGAATCAATCTAACAAAGGAAGTAAAAGATCTATACAGTGAAAATTATATTACTCTGAAGAAGTAAGTCGAAGAAAATTTCAGAAAATGGAAAAATATTCCC
>RJWM01046515.1:0-12298 GCA_004363535.1 Dasyprocta punctata
TATCCATAGCTCTTAGAACACAGTGTATATTTAGGTTGGTAATTGAGTTGACATATACATGAAAGTTTGAATGACCTATCATTCACTTAATAACACAATTACAAACATTGATATTCTTGCTTTATCATTAAAAAGTACTTCAATTATGACAAGTTTGTAGACTCTAGCTGCTACTGTGCATATTAAATTATGTCATAGAGTAACAGGAGAATAATATTTTAATACTGAATCACAATAAGATGTATCTATCACTCAAGGTTCTAATGGCAACCAGATGGCACAGTCAAATTAATACATCTCAAAGCGAAATCATTTACAGAAGGACTTTTCAGCAGGGGAAAGCGGAGGAACACAGGGCTACTAGTGACTGAATAGTAAACCATTCCAAGGCCCAAAGGTAAAACCAGGAGAGGGAAGGGTTTCCAGGACGAGACAGGAGAGTCAGGTGGAAAGGTGCGTTGGGAGAGATACAGTAACATTTTATAAATTCTTTATATATTCCAGGTAATAATTCTCTTTCTAAAGAATCAATGAACTTAATATAGTCAGCCTTGCATCTCTGGGAGTTCTATATCCATGGATTCAGTCAACCATAGAAAGAAAATATTTCTCCATCCCCAAATTGCATCTGAATATGTACATTTTTTTCTTTTTGTCATTCCCTAAACAATATAATATCACAACAATTTATATATCATTTACATGATAGTAGGATTTATAAATAATCTAGAGGTGACTTAAAGTATTTGAGATGATATGCATTGATTTTGTACAAATACTATGCCATTTAATAGAAGAGTCTTGAGCATCTGCAGATTTTGGTATCTACCAGGGTCCTGGTCCAAGGGAAAAACTATACTAGGAAGACAAAAGGGTAAAAAGTTGGTTTTATATTTTTATAGATGTCAAATATACACAAAATACAAATAAGAGTTAAAATTTATGAAATATTTCAACAATATGTGTTAGTCTTGTAACAACACCAAAGCCACAAAATAGCCATTAAAACTACTTCCTTACATACATAGGTAATTTTACTCAGCAATAAAATATTGAAAATGAATCTCAATACTTATCAACTTCATCAATAAGGCAGAATGGTAAACAAACTGTGCATAAAAGCATAAAGCATATCATATGCATAGTCTCTATCCTAAAGCAATACAATCCGCAATCTGTTCATTTTTAAAAGGTGCAATTCATATAAAAGGGGACACAGTTTTGTTCTCAGAAATAGCATTTAAATTACATTTGATCCTGCTAACATCAAAGAATATGCCTTATGGATTTATTTTTAGTTTTAGCTTCATTTTCAGAAAGAGGTAGGTGTGCAAACAAAATAGAATTCCGGTGACTAAACTAAAGCATAATAATAGATTTATACTTGAGAGGATCAAGAAAGTAAATGTCAAATTCTTCTCAGAAAGCATCCATTTCCATCTTTTCTTTGTTAATTCCTTCAAACATCACAGTAGCATATAGAAATCTATGCAGTAGAACTCAGCATCTCCCAAGCAGTTTTTCTTTTGGTCACTGACTGCTAGTTACCTGGGTAGAGTAGGAACAAGTTTCCAGATCATGCTGTTGATCTACTGTCTTCACAAGCTCTTAGACTAAATGCTTGACACTTTCAAGGTCCAAGTAACACAACTTTGAGTTTTTAAAATTACTTTTACAAGTCTACCTCATAAAAACCCTTAAAAGAAATGGGAAAGGTATCATGTTAATAGAGTAGTGCTATGATGCCTTAACTTTCTATTATCAATAGCTTTAACAAAAATTCACTGTATTGGGTGATATGCTATGTACCCCCAAGTCCTCACATACTTTTGATGGGCTAAATCTGGCACTTGCTTGTGTTTCGTTTGTTGTCTAGCACCAGGATTGGCAATGTGAGTGCTGTACCCGCCCACGGGTGGAGCCGACATACAGTGTAAGGGAAGGCGCGTCTTCCGCTTCTGCTCTCTCTCTCTCTTGCACTTCCAGGCTTCTGCTTGCAACAACCATGAACGGCAGCCCCTCCAC
Source organism: Dasyprocta punctata (assembly GCA_004363535.1). Classification (NCBI taxonomy): domain Eukaryota; kingdom Metazoa; phylum Chordata; class Mammalia; order Rodentia; family Dasyproctidae; genus Dasyprocta; species Dasyprocta punctata. The sequence continues at coordinate 2,026 of RJWM01046515.1, forward strand.
ACCATGCTGACTTGGAGCCAACTAAGTAGGACTAAAACTCCCAAGAAACTGTAAGAATAAACCTTTCCTTCCCTAATTTTGGGCATCAGGTATTTTGTCTCAGCAATGAGTAAAAGGTAACTAAGACATTCACCACAGGTCTTTGTTGAGCTAACGAATAAAACTAAAACTTGGGAATTAAATGTGTTTAAAAATGAATGTTGAGTAAACATACCATTCTTAGAAAAACTTAGGTTTGGTTCTGCTAAATTTAGATCATCAAACTACTTTGCATCTGAACATTTAAAAATCTTGTAACAAAAAGTAATTAATAGCCATAGTTACAATAATCAAAGACTAACATTTAACAAAGTCTTGACTAACATTTTTTTATGAGAAATCAGGAAGGTAAAATTTAGAACTACCCACTAAAAATAGAAGACTTCAAATACTGGAAAGGGGAAATTTTGTCTCATGAAAAAATTAAAGATAATATCATAAAAGTAAAGAAGCATGGAAATACTTCTAGTGTGTTTGTGTTTGTGCATGTGTGTATTGTGAGTGTGTATACATATAAACAAGTTAATAGAGATATGGATAATAATGCAATCAATAATTATTTACTGGAGCTTCCTCTTTATATCCCTATTCTAGTTAGATACCAGCTACAGCATTTCACAGTTAATGAAACAGACATGGGTTCCATTTTCCTGGAGCTCTTAGTCTCGTGAGTAAAAACAGCATCACAATATCACATAATAGGTAATACGATGTGGGATACATGAGTCATATGCCACCAATTAGAAGAGGCACCATTATTGGACTTGGGCTACTTTGAAGGCAGCAGTCAAGCTCACAGCTGTTTACTTAAGAGTCAGGGGAAAAGTGATGGAGGATGGATTTTAAGACTGAGAAACAGAATGTGGCAAGGTCGTAAAGCAAGAGAAGATGGTATTTTTTCTTAAATTTGGAAGTATTTTAGTCCAAACAATGCATAGGTTTAGGGGAGCCAGTAATGGTAAAGTTGAAATGCAAAGAATACACAGGTTAGTGGAGCCAGGTCCCTGAGGATCTTACATCTATTAAGTCTGGGTGTACATACAGAAAGAAAACAGTGAGAAAGCCTGTGGCAGAGAGACCAGTAAGGTATGTGAGGCAATCATTGCCTCTGCAGCTCCATCTTTCCTATGTGGTGGGCAGGTAACGGGAGTTTGATTCAATGGCCTCTAAGAGCATTAAAATCTCTTGACAAACTGTGAATCTATAAACTTGTATGATCTGAAAATGAATTCAAATTGTGAAGCAAAGAAATATCCCTTATAAAGACAGGAGCCTGATATTGATCTCTTCATCATAAAACCACAGACATAACAAAGTTTTCACTTTCTCACAATGTATCTGCAACCACAACACACATGTCATGAAAACCTTCAGTAAGTAAAAGCCAAAATTGAAAGAGAAAAGGGCCACCAACACTCTCATCACCAAATACAAAGATACGACTGATTCTACCACTACTTGCTATTTGATCTAAAAGGGAGGCATACTCAACAAAATAATCATCCAGAAAATTGAAAAGGAGGCAACTGAGATGGAAAACTATCCCTTCAAGTACACCTAGGTTTTGGATAAACTAAAAGCTGACTATTTGTATGGTACCACATTAACATCTCCCTGTAGAAATTTGAGACCAGCAAATATTATGTGACTAGCACTGATGCTGCAGGGTAAAGAGACTTCATCAAAACCATGATCAGTGATACACCTCAGGCTATGTGTGATGTTCTGATTGTTGTTGCTGATATTGGTGAATTTGAAGTTCCCTATGTCCAAGAATATGCAGCCCCAGGAGCAAGCCTTTCTGGCTCAGACTCTTATGCATGAAAAAACTAATTGTTGGCTTTAGCAAATGGATTCCACTGAGTCAACCTACAGCCAGAAGAAATATGAGGAAATAATTAAGGAAATCAGCATTTATATTAAGAAAATTGGGTACAACCCTGGATGCTAGTATTTGTGCCAGTTTCTGGTTGGAATGGTGACAACATACTAGACCCCAGTGCTAAATTAACATGTCTGGGTTTGAGAACTAGAAAGTCACCATAAAGATGACAATGCCAGTGGAACCACACTGCTTGAAGCTTTGGATTGCATCCTACCACCAGCTTGCCCAATGAACAAGCCTTTGTGTCTGGCTATCCAGGATCTCCACAAAATCAGCAGTATTAGCACAGTCCCTGTGGACTGCATGGAGATGAGTATTCTCAAACTCAGCATGGAGGTCATCTTTGCTGTAGTCAAAGTCATGGCTGAAGCAAAGTTTGCTGAAATGTACCATGAGACATTGAAGTGAAGCTCTTACTGGAAACAGTGTAAGATTCAATGTCAGATATGTGGCTGTCAAAGATGATTATTGTGGCAATGTTACTGGTGACAGCAAAAATAACTCACAAATGGAAACAGCTGGCTCCCCTGCTTAGGTGATTATTCTGAACCATCCAGGTCAAATCAGCACTGGCTATTCTCCTGTACCAGATGGTCACATAGCTCACATTACTTGCAAGCTATTGAGCAGAAAGAAAAGACTAATTGCTGTTCTGCTAAGAAGATGGAAGATGTTCCTAAAAAATCAAATCTGATGATGCTGCCATTATAGATATGGGTCTGTCAAGCCTATGTGTGTAGAGAACTTTCTGAGCCTCCTTATCTGGGTTGCATTACTGTTTTACTGTGTGAGAATATGGTTACTGTGGGTGTCATGAAACCAGTGGTCAAGAAGGCTGCAGGAGCTGGCAAGGTCACCAAGCCTTTCACAAAAGCTCAGATGGTGCATATTACTCTTAATATCTGCCAGCCTAGACTTCAACAGCAGTGGTATAACAGTCACAAAACTGTTTGTTTCATTTACATTTAATAGGCAGAGACATTGTTAATGCATTGTAAAACCTTTAGCGGGAAAGGAGAAATGTTTTGTGGACTATTTATTTAGTGTGTGTGTGTGTGTGTGTGTGTGTGTGTGTGTAAAATCAGTACTTGCTAAGTGAAAATAACTTGACAAAATATTTGGCCCAGAATTTTGAGGACCATTAAAATAAATTTAATGAGAAAAATAAAAATACAATGAAGCTTTTAAGGATAGAAATCAGCAATATTTACCTCTTATGGACAACAATAAAGATCTCCCAACAGGAAATCTTTTAGTCCTATGTAAGTTGAAATATTCCTGAAAAAAACCATAAGATCAGTGCAAGCACTTCCACTTTAGTCACTGAAGAAAGGAAATAAGATTTCAAATAATTGCATTTTGTTGTTGTTTGTAGACTAATGCCTTATAAATCACTTTCTATAATTAAACTGAGTACTGAAATTCAAAAATAGTTTAGGAAATGGCTTTTTAGTGGATAAAATCAGGTAATGAGATGTGAAATTATATTGACAAATTTAATCCCATTGCTGTTACGTGGTTTTGGTACTTACCAAGCATCTGGAGTATCTGGATAAAATTCTTTTCATGACAAATGCATCAAAAGCCAAGTTGCAAACGTGTTTCTATTATTATGTGAAAGGCTCCAAAGTCCATGTGGATAAACTGCTGACTTCAAATAAGGAAACCCTGGGTCTAGTTATATTTCTGAAACTTATCAGATGTATGACTTTGGACAAATCATTCAGTCTCCAGGGGTTAGATTCTTCCACTTTAAAAGAATGGAAATTCTTATAGTCTGGGCATCAGTTTCTTCACAACAAAGAGATGAGGTTACCTAAGAGCATAGATGCAAAAGTGTCTTGAAAAACCTAAGCACTTTACAAATCCAAGAAATTATTATGGACATTGAACATTTACATCTGATCAAATAAATAATACAGAAGTTGTTTGTATTTCTCATTGAACTGCCACATAAGTTGGCGTGTGCTAGCACAGGAAGCATAAAAAAGGAAAACAAAACTCACTGTGGCACTCAAAGTGCTCAGGATATTAAGGAGAAGAGTCCTCTCTTCTGTCCACATGAGCATGGACTACACATCTCATTCCAAATGCAACACGGATCCTTGCCACTTCCCATTGCAACCTGCATACGCTGGCCTATAGAAATTGACCTAGAAACATTTAAACATTAAAAGATATATGAAAAGGAGAAAAGGAAATTTTACTATCTATGATTAGGAAAATATGACTTCAAGCCTCTTGAAAGTAAGAACATTTTAATTTAAAGCTCTTGGCACTGGCAGTGGCATACTTTTTACATCTGAGTAACCTCTGAAATAATCACAGAAACATATATTTTAAAAAATCAACAAGATTAGTGCTGGGGACCTGGCCAAGATCCCCAACTGGCTGTATGGGGGTACAGGGAAGGATGAAGTAAAAATAGCGACATTTTTAGGAATTCACAAAAGGGGTGCTGGGAGGTCAATGCCTCTGTATGGGCAAAGACAATGACCTCCTCAATTGGCCTACTTTTATTTTGCCAGTGAAAGGCAAAGCGGGAGGGGAAGGGTACTTTTCTTGGAACAGGGATACAGTAGTAGAAACAGGAACAAGTTTAACATCACAAAAGAATCAAGTTAAGATCCTTCCCCCCATCTTGGTACTCCTTATATTGTCCTCAATAAATCTCATCCTGCCTTGTGAGCACCTTGGCATCATGAACCATTGAGGTCTCGGCTGTGGCCCGGGAAAAAGCGAGAGTTTCAGCATTCCAAACTGGCCCACAAGACAAGGCAAGGATGGCCTTAAACAGACTCCAGCCTTGATTTATAATTTGTGGACCCCAACAAAGTAGCAAAACCTAAAACCCACGATCAAATTTACACTCACTGACAAGGATCCCAAACCTTCAAATACAAGTAAGTAGTAATGAACCAGTAATGGCTACAAAACTAAGATATATGTGACTATGACAGAGAAAATAGAGTGGAAAGGTCCTACGAATGATCAAGAACAGAAGTTCAAGATTACCACCAGGTATTTGCTAGAAGGCACAGTGGCCAGTGTGAGAACAACAGCTCACAGAGAATGATAGGTCCAAACCAGTAACTGGGCACATGAGAGCCAAAGATTGGTTCTGAACTAACAGAAGTAGTATGACCTTCAAAGTCTCACACTGCCTAGCCAGGATCCAGATAACAGTTCAGGGGGCAACACTGAGGAGAAAGAGCTGGGAGTGCTTTCATCAGTGGACTGGAAAAGGATAGCAGAGGCAAAGAACAAGATGTAGATAACAACAGGGAAAGGAAAGAGCCAAGAAACACCGTATTTTAAAATATGACCCAAGAGAAAAGGAAGCTCAGTGAAGTTATAAAAAGTATCTGTACTCTCTTCTAAAGAAGCATGGAAATTAATTTTGCATAAATATGAGCAATAGACAGGATCGAGGTCAAATCCCATGAAAAGTTATAAAAGGAAACAGAACAAGGAATACTGTAACATCCTCAAAAAATAAACATATGCCAGAGAGAAATGTCCACAAATCAATCCCTAACTAACCTATTGTTCTGAAACAAGCTAAATTTTTTAATCATGAGGAAAGGATGCAAACTACAAAGAAGTAACGTGCATTAGAATTAGGAAAACCCCATGAGTTGATGAAACTCCAGAAAGAATTATACACCAAAGAAAAATAGCTTCAGGAAAGAAGACTTGACTAGAAGGAGGATAAAAACAAGTACTGTGCATAATATCTAAAGAAGAATAAAAAGTGGAAAAGCATGAAAAGCTTGAAGACATGAAGTAGAGAAGATAAACAATAGTAAGTAAAAGTGACATGTTGAAGACAGACAAAAACAATTCAAGATATAAATAAGAGAGGAAAACAAAAGCAACAAACCAGAATAATTACTGTTTTTTGTAACTCAAGAAAACATACCTGAAATAAAAGTACTCTATAAAAGATCTAAAACTAAATACTAAATGTACCTGACAGAGCATCAAAATATCATTTAGTAAGATTACTGAACTTAAAAAGCAAAGTCTATTGGGAGTCTAGACAAAGGGGAAAAGTGACTTCTAAAGAAAAGAATTAGATAATCATCAGACTTTATAACATCAATACTTTCTGCCTTCAGAAAATGGAATAACATATTTAAGACAGACAGGAAGTACATATGCCAAAGATTTTATAGTTAGAAAACACTGAAGTTCAATTACAAAAGTAAAGACCAAATGCTATCAACATTCAAAAATTCAGAATAGGGGAGCCACAAACTTTGCCTGAGAAATTTATAACCGGCTAAAATCCAATCAACTAAAACAATTAGGAAGCTTCAAAATAAATTCTCATGATTACCTGTAAAACTCATACTAAATGAGTATTAAGAGGAAGGGACTATAATTAAAGTATGGCTATATGCTCTGACCAAGTAGATACAGTACAAGCATTTATAACAAGAAAACTAACATGGGGAGAACAAAAGCAAAAATAAAATTGATGGTAGTAGTACTGTTATTATTATCCTGAGGCTCTTTATGTATAATTTGAGATAAATGAATAATTTAGGGATATTCTAATCATCACCTCTGTTGTATTTTCAAGAACTACTATGCTTAGTGTAAAGGAAAAAAAGAATAGATCCAATATCAAAAAGTATATGCAGAAACACTACAATCCTGAATGTGAATTGAAAATATTGTTTTTGACCCTCTCAATTATGTTATCTTTGGATAAAAAGGCAGATAATTCTCTGTTCACTGAGAAGCCTACAATCAGTGACTGATCCAGTAATAATGAGCATTTTCTATATCCAGAAAATAGTATTGATCTATAATTTCTTCAGATCTAGAAAAAAATGTCCAAGATAAACCTGGAACACCTTGTCATACTACATAACAAGGAAAAAATATGTGTTGGGAACACAAGAACCAACTTGAAGAGATGCCCATTGTCCAAAATTTGAGCTGCAATAAGGATAAGAATCGAAACTCATTAATTAATAGTCATCCTTAAAAAAACATTGGTCACTTTCAGAAAATGATTTGAAATTGGTTAATCACCTTAAAACTCAGTGTCTTAAATTCTAATGGGCTTAAAGAATCAAACATTTATCCTTCCTTTTCTTTATGAACTGTTCTTCTAGATAACAAGTAGATAAAGAGAAGGAGCTTTTTGTTAAAACATTCCAAATATTACATTTAAAGTAAATGATAAAATTGTACTATCACCATTTTGCAATGACAATAAATTATTGGATCTAGGCCCTGAGCATCAAAAACTACCAAATTCATAAAAAGAAACAGGCCCACACTTAATGTATCTCCTGAAAAATGAGTCAGTTAAACAATAAATACTTACCACTGTAATCTTGCCAAGGAATTCAACATGAATTTGATCAAGTTTGCAGATTCAACGACCAGTTGGAAATACAAATGACAGAGAAACAAGTTGAACTGGACCAAGTATGAAATCAGCACAGTATGAGGTATGCAAGGCTCTACAGGTGAAATAGCTTAAGGTTTCAAAAGATAAAAGGGAAAGAAAGTGATCGGAGTAACAACTTTTTGATTATGAAACTTAATGGAGATATTGAGGGGTTTTTTTTAATGAGCAAGATTAAAGTAGAAAGTTGAGGAAGTAATCATTGATGATAAGACTATAAATAAATAAAAGTACCATAAAGTCAGCCTAATTGTTAATTTTGAGGGGATGTGAATAGGAAGAAGCACAGTGAGGGTTTAATTGTCTGAAGAATTGATTTCTCAACACAGATGTTACCTATTAAGATGTTTACTTTTAGTAGTTCGCTAAGATACATGTTAGTTTTGTATGGTTCACTGTATTTTTGTTTCATTTTATATTTTTAAAAGAATTTGAAAATTCTAACCTAATCATTTGTTATTTAATTATTATCACACACTTGTATGTTTATTATGCAGAAAGACCAATGTCTAAAGGTATTTTGATTAAACAATAAATGCAAAGTAATTCAGCATGGGACAGAAGTATTCAAACATTATGTGTAACTAGAGACAAATCTGGTTGAAAATAAAATAAATTTACTAATATTTTTGCCATTGGAGAATGTAATTCCTTGCAAATATGAAAAAAAAAAGTGGTGCAACTTTTAGCAAAGTTCAAAATGAAATAAAGGCAAGATTGTGCTTCTGGGTTTTAAACTTCTAGCCTTTTAATTGTAAAACCATTGGACCTAATTTCCTTTAATGCTGCTCTGTACTTCAGAGCCAGTGAACTCTGTGAGGGATAAAGCAACCTCAAATTCAATTATTTGATAATACTTAATTCAATGCAAACCACTGTTGATATTTTACACTCAAACCACATTTTGATAAATAATCACAATAAGGTGCCATCTCAAGTACTTCTCTGAATTTTCTTAAAATAAACAAAGAAATGCAACAACTGTATTTTTCATTAGAGCAGTAAGTTTACAACCTTGTCTTCATAGAATATCTTCAAGACAAACAACAATGCAACTAAATACCTCAAAGTTGTCAACCATTTTGCATGTTGTATATCAGACTCTATTAATGTTGTTCACAGTAGTTGAGACAGGAAGATCTGAACTAAGAAAATTTCCAGAGAATATGGACTCATACATTACAGTTTTTGTCTAGAATTTTTTCTCTTCATTGTAAAAAAACATTATTTCTTATAGTATGGGTCTGGTGGTGATGAATTCTCTCAGCTTTCTGTATGAAAAGTATTTATTTTACTGTTGTGATTGTAGGATATTTTGGGTAGATATTGAATTCTAACATAAAAATTCTAATTTCCCCTTGCATGCTTTAAAGATAATTCTTTGTGAGTGTACCCTGAGTGGCTGGGGACCCACCTGTGTTCAGTGGTGTGAGCAGAAGCCCTGCACAGTGAACCACATCCAGCTGTGTAAGCTCAGCGCTTTGCTCAGAACCTGGTAGGGACCTGTCCAGTGTGCCAGACCAGCTGAGGACCTTCAGGTAGGTCCCCTGGGGCCTGACTGGGCCCTGGCCAGTGATCCCAAGTGGCCGGGGAACCACTTGCATGCAGTGGCACGAGCCAAAACCCTACACAGTGAACCCTATCCAACTGTGCAATCTCAGCACCTCACTCAGAACCTGATAGGGACCCGTCCAATCATCTGGGAAATACAGCCAAATGACAAAACAAAAGAGCAAACTGCAATCTCAAACCTCCAGCCCATCCCAAATAAGCCTAGGAGACATGGACATAGAAGACAATGTAAGTCATACACCTGAAACTTCTGAAATGATAGCAACTGAAGTAAAGAAACAAGTTGATGAAGCTGTAAAGGAACTGAGATCAGACATAATCTCCCAGGTAAAAGAAAAATAATAAACATAATAAAAGAAATGCTGAACACATCTAAAGAAGACATAGTTTAAAAAATTCAGGAGCACTGCAAAAAAATAGAAACATTGAATGAACAATATAAGGACACAGAATGCAAGAAACAAATGCAAAGAGATATCCAGGAAATCAAAAACTCCATTGAAAGCTGGCAAAACCACCTCAATGAATGTGAAGGTAGACTTTCAGACCTCAAAGACAAGATCACAACTAGTGAACAGGAAATGAAAGATCTTTTAACAATAACAAGGAATAAGGAAGTAGTGATTCAACAGTTGCAAGATGATACAAAGAGGACTGCCTCCAAGGTGGCCGCCCAGATGACACCGTGACAGGGAGGCTCCGTGAATATACCATCAAAATGCCGGAATATAAACTAATACAATAACAGAGAGAAGGAAAAAAGAGGGAGATGGGTCCTCTGGACCCAAGAAGAATCTAAAACGAGAACTGTAGCCCACGGAAAGAGTAAAAGAATGAAATAAACAAAGGCGGAGACCAGAAGCACCTCTGTGCGGAGCGGAATCCAATTAGCGCTGCGACCTGAGCCGAGCCGAGAAGGTACGATCCAGGTGCTCTTGATACGCGTGGAGTTGCCGGGAGAATTGCGGCGGTGTGGCGCGACAATAGAGCCAATGGTCGACCGTGGAGCGAGGTGGTCACGAGCAGACGAGTGAGTGAACCCGGCGACCCCCAGCTCCCCACCCCCGAGGGAGAGCGAGGGACAGCCATTTTGAGACCGGAACTGCACCTAATTAGGCACGGTTCCTGGAAGGCCGTGGCGGAAAGGTGTGGGTGCCCTGGGGGTGATAGAGGAGGGTTGGGCGGACGGCCCTGTACAGTTAACCAGACAGCGGCCCTATCCTCTCGCACGCACCGCAGTAGACATTCATGGAGCAGAAACAGGCTTGGGAGAGGCAGTGGACCAACACGGCCTCACTGGCGAGCCCAGGAAAATGCCAAGACGGAAAGGTAGAGGACGCTCTCTGGAC
>RJWM01046516.1:0-11994 GCA_004363535.1 Dasyprocta punctata
CCAAAAAAAAAAAAAAAAAAAAAAAAAAAACCCAACTCCACAAGAAGACTCTTAGAGCTAATAAACTTAAGTGGCAGGATACGAAAATCAACACACCAATAATGAACACCAACAATGAATTCACCAAGAAAGAAATCAGGAAAAAGATCCTATTCACAGTAGTTTCAGAAAACAAAAATCTAGAAATCAACCTAACAAGGACACAATAGAGGAAAGACTTCTATAACAAAAATTATACTACTATGATGAGAGATTCAAGACGACGTTAGAAAATGGAAAGACATCCCGTCCTGAATAGACAGAATCAATATTGTCAAAATGGCCATAATATCAAATTTATGTATAAATTTAATCCAATTCCAATCAAAATGCTAATAGTATTCTTCACAGAACTTAAAATTCTTAAAATTTACATAGATTTGGAAAAGACTCGGAACAGTCAAAGCAATTGAGCAAAGCATTATACTCCTGGATTTCAAAGTACGCTATAAAGCCATAGCAATAACAATACAGCAATAGCTATAGGAACAAAAACACTGCTTTCACAAAAAATAGACATACGGACCAATGGAACAGAGGACAAAGAAACAGCCCTACCTTTAGCCAGGCCATGTGACCTTTGACAAAGGAGCTAAAAACGAACGCTGAAGCAAAGGTAGTCTCTTAAAAAAAATGTTGCTGAGAAAACTGATTTTTCATGTGCAGAAGACTGAACCTAGACCTATAGCTTTCACCATGTACTAAAATCAAAACAAAATGGATCAAAGACCTAGATTAAAAAAAAAAAGACTCACTAAATCTGCTGAAAGATAAAATGGAGAAGGTACTTTAGGATATAAGCCTAGGTAGCTGAACAGAACTCCAATTACACAAGAAATAATACTAAGAAACAACAAATGGGATTAAACTGCTGCACAACAAAGAAAACAAGTGTAAAGAGATAACCTACAAAAGGTCAAAAAGTTTTTGGCAGCTACTCTTCAGATACAGAACTAATATCTAGAATACACAAAGAACTCAAGAAAAATCAGATCCTGAAACACAAATGACCCAATTTTAAAAAATGGGCAAATGAAATGAAAAATACTTCTCAAAAGAACAAGCACTATAGGCCAAAAAGTACATGAAAAACTGTACAACATCTTTGGTCATTAAGAAAATGCAAATCAAGGGCCAGGGATTTAGTTCAGCGGTTCAAGTGCTTTCTTGGGAAGCACAAGGTCATGAGTTCAATCCCTGGTGCCAAAAAGAAAAGAAAATACAAATCAAAATAACTGAGAGACCATCTTAGTCCAGAAAGAATGACTATTATCAAGGACACACACTCCCCCACATACATATACACACAAACAGTTGGGGTTGGGTGTTCTACACTGTTGGTGGGAAGGTAAACTAATACAACCAGTATGGAAGATTCCTCAAAAAACTAGATCTAGAAATTCCATTTGACCCACCTATATTCCTCCCGGGTATCTTCCCAAAACAACTGAAGGCATCATACTTGTGACAGATGCATACCAATATTTAGACCAGTGAAATTCACAAAAGTTAAATTACAGAAACAGCCTAAAAGCTCAACAAGAGATGAGTGGTATATAAATGTGGTATACATACACAATGGAGCATTACTTAGCCTCAAAAAAGGATAAATTTGAGTCACACAGGAAAATCAATGCATCTTCAGACTATGATCTTTTTTGTTATTGTTTTGTATTTTGCGACAGGGTCTCACCATGTAGTTCAGGCTGGCCTTAAACTCACTACGTAGCCCAAGCTGGCCTCAAACTAGAAGAAACCATCCTGCCTCAGTCTCCCAAATTCTGGGATTACAGATGTGTGCCACTATGCCCTGCTGAGATTATAACCTTAAGTGAAATAAGTCACAGATGGTTACATATTGCACAATTTGTCTTATAGAACAAACACAAAACACAAATAAAGAGTAAAATAAGAGATGGTAGGAAACAGACGTTTGGGAAATGGGGAAGGGGGTGGGAGAAGAAGGGACAGAACAGGGTGGGAGGGATCAAAATAATCGAGCTATGATGTATTTTTACACCAATTCCCCAAAACAAATTAATTGCATATCACAAACATATATAATAAAAATATCTATAAAATGGCAAATTACAGCCTCAGATATCACTAAATCAATGCCCAAATATTGTTATATAATAAAATGAATCTGAAATTTTAATAAAATTAGGCAAATTTATAAATACTGTTGAAATTTGGGATTTATGGTTAATGTAAGTACAATGGTGCTACATGTTAAAAAGGTATCTTTGTACAAGGAATCTACAAATCTCAGGTGAAAAAAGGGCAGAGAATTAAAAGCTAAAATCAGATATATGGGAGGCAGGGATGTTGCTCAGTAGCACAGTACCTGCCTGGCAAGCCTGAGGCCCTGAGTTTGATTCCTGGTACCCGGAAAAAAAGAAAAAAAAAACATATAAAGAACTGAGCTCAAGATAGAAATAGTATATACCAAAACCTCCTAATTATATATCAGATACAGATAAGAGGACCTGTCAGAGACTATGAAACAAGCAAACCAGAGCATTTATAAGAATACTTCCATTATCTGTATTCACTATAGTGTATGTTACAGGGTAAGGTCTTTGTTTACTGCCATATCCCCATGGCCTGAACAATACCACAGACATGGCAGGTGCTTAATATTTGCTGAATTAATGTATATGTCAGCTGAAAGTAGCATTCTGCTAAACACAAATTCATTCTTTATTATTCTCAAAATGGAGTAAAACAACATGAGGATATTACTACTTTGCCCTTAATTCTGTGAACATTTCCTTTAAATCTGCCAATTGGTTCTCAGAATTAGGCATCCTATCAGACAAAATGGAGGCCATTCCAAGAACAAGGACAGTTTAGCAGCAGCAAATTTGATGTTGACTTGAGTAATCCCACCTAGCAGACTAGTGAAGTTCTATGTGTGTCTGTGGATGACTGACATGTAGGCCACAAAATGAGAAGGGGAGACACAATCCTGGCTGTGGGTAGCACCAATGCTTGTAGCCTCGATGGAATAAAATGGAGAAAAGGAGGAAGTCTGCCCTTTTTCTTCAGAGGTGCTCTGACCCTCACCGCTGTGCTCAGAAGCTGGTCATCAGTTCCTTCAGGCTTCCAGCGCAGACCCTAGCTTTCCAACACAGACTCCCACTGGCAACTACAAAGCACCATAGGCCTTCAGCCTTCAACTGCTACAGGATCCTCCAGCTCACCTGCTCACAGATGGACATATTGGGTTTTTCCACCTCTGATTCCAGAAAAGGCAACTGAGATGCATTCCCTTCTGATCCTATAAATCAACCTAATAATCCCTCATATCATTACGCACATATGTTGCATTATCCTGCCCCTCTAGTGAACCCTAAGCCATGGCATACTTCGACAAATAAGAGGAATACTTACTTCGGTATGCCGAGATCTTGGAATAAATTTATTGGGTAGAAACAACGAGAGATGACACTCCAAAGGAAGGTTTGTGAGCATTTTGAAAAGAAGCCCGTAGACATCCAGAATATTTCCTATACAGCCCCTTAAGGTTTTAAAGCCAAGAAACAGCACTGTCAGCTTTGTATTCTAGAACAATAATTTTGGCAGTGGTGTGAAGCCTGACTGAAAAGGGATTAGTTACACAGTAGTGTGCTAGAGTTGGCTCCTGCTGGCTTTTTGGTAGCCAACTGTTAGATTTTCAACAATTCTGTATGCTAGATGACATCATTTGGAGTATCTTAAAACCAACCACAATGAGTATTTACCCATGATGAGTATATTTATGCCATGGAAATAGGCAAACACTACAAAAATCAGTGCTTTTTCTATTTTCACAGAAAGCTGCTTTATTAACACACCCTTGGAGTAGAGCCACAAAGACCAGTAAAGTACAATACTATGTTAACAGTTCAAAGTACATAATGAAAGTCTGAATAAAAATGTCATTAAGAATGTCAAGAAAGGACAAATCTAACAAATATCCAGACACAGAATAATGCTGTGGGCTTAATGACAAACTGAAAATAGGTGATTAGTTAGACCAAGTCAAGACTGATTACCAAGTTTTTTGATAAAGTAACTGATAATAGGGAATTCAGTTTTGCATTAAGCTAGGTCAGTAGGCATTAAATAGACAAAAGTGAACTTGCTCAGCTGGGGATGTAGTTCAGCAGCACAGCACTTGCTTGGCAAACTCAAGGTTTTGAATTCAATTCCCCGTACCAAAAGTGAACTTAAGCAAACATCTGCTTCCAAGAAACTTGTAATCTACGTGAACCATAAGCATATGTAATACATGAGTGGTAATAGGCTACCAAAGGAAAAGATTAGAGTGGAAAAAAAATATTTTTTTTGATACGTAGAATCAATTTTTTTCAAATGTCAGTTTTTAACAGGTAGAACTAGTACTATTGGTTCACTAGCAAGATTAAAATTCCAATACAAGGGTAAAAATATAGCTCTATAGTTCAGAAAATCAGTAAGGACCATACTGAAACCACACCAGCTGGCAGAGGACGGGGAGTTCAAGGCCAGTTTGAACTAGTTAGCAAGACCCTGTCTCAAGAAAAAAAAAAAAAATTGCACCCACATTAATACTAGGTGACCTAGGAAGAAATTTTAAAATGTGCACACATATATACAAAGTAGTAAATTAGGGAAGGTAAGAATTTAGAAGCCAAGTAAACATCAAAAATTTAGGGATGGATTACAAAATAAAAGCATTCAGAGACTAAAGAATGCTCAGAGGCAAAGTAAGAAAAATAATTGCTGTTATGGTTTAAGCATAAGCTGTCCTCCCAAAGAATCATGTATTGGGGATGCAAACATGGATTAGTCCATTGATGAGTTCATGGCTGAATGTGCTATTAGGAGGAGGACACTGGGTGAAGGAAGTAGGACACTTAGAGATGTGACCTTGAAGTATGTAACTTTCCTCTGGCTGCTCTTTCTTCTGCTTCCTGATTTCCATGAGGTAAACAGTTTTCTACCTTACACTATTCCCATGTTTCTGCCTTATAGCCAGCTATACACTGAAACCTTTGAAACCATAAGCCAAAATAAATCATCCTAAATTGTACATGTCAGGTATTTTGTCCTAGCAACAAAAAAGATGGCTAGCATAATGGCTAACACAAAGAGTAGGAACAGTTTAAAGAACATAAGAGGTCAGTGTGTCAAAGACCTCTCACAGAGGAAACATAATGAAAGCTGAATGCTAATAGTAGATTTAGCATTTGAAGACTAACATTCCTTAAAGAGCCAACTCAATATTTCTCCTTCATGGCTTCTCATTCTTGTAGAAAGTACATTAAACACTTCACATATTTTCAAACTATGCATCTACTCACAGACCCTATCAATCCTATCCCCCTCAAACATAGTGAATCACAGTGATGGAAATGCTTAATTCCTCAGGTACTTTGGAGGATACAGGGGAAGACGACTGAATTAGGGGCATACTGAACTGACAAGCAATTATAGGAAACTAAAAAAAATACCTATAGAATCAGGAATTAGGCCGGGCATGGTGGCGCACGCCTTTAATCCCAGCACTCAGGAGGTTGAGGTAGGAGGAGCATTGTGAGTTCAAGGCCGACTTGGGCTACAACGGGAGCGCAAGGCCGGCCTGAGCTACACAGTGTGACTCTGCCTCAAAAAACCAGGACCGGGAGTTTGGCTTGGCAGCTTACGCACCTATCAGGCAGGCGCGAGGTTGTGAGTTCGATCCTCGGTGCCGCAAAAAAAAAAAAAAAAAAAAAAAAAATTAGGAATTAAAATTTTAAAGTGCACAGAACCACAAGACATAATTAAGAAAGCAGTCAAACCCTTTACAAGTTCAAATGAGTAAAGTGTCCATTTGACTTATCACCAGGAAGTTGTTGGAAACCTGGGCAAAGTGATTTCAATGGCACAGAATGAAAGCAACTGGACACCTGAGGAGACAGGAAGAAAATTCAGATGACTGGAGGGGCTAATGAGCCTTTGGAAGGGGCAGAGACTCCATTTCTATTGGTGAATAATGAGGGGGATAGTATTAGGCACAGATTAAGTTCAAAGATTTGATGGCAGAAAATAGAGAAATTTCACACCTGCTATATTCTGGTTTTTCTGTTGTTATGGGTTTTTTGTTTTAGAAAAGTTGGCCATCACCTGTTGAGAATGAAGGAAGAGATTTATAAAGGATAAAAAAGATTTAAATAGGGCCAGAGGTTTAGTTAAGCAGCATAAGCACTTGCCTGGCAAGTGTGAAGTCATGAGTTTGATCCCCTGTACCAAAAATAAATAAATAAATAAATAAATAAATAAATAAAAAGATTTAAATAATCACAATGATCACAATAGAGAATGTCAAAGATATACAGGAAAATATATAAGGCATAAATTAGGACTACAACCCCTCAAAAAACTGACTAATTCCTGGAATGCATCCTATTGAAACATACACTCACTGTTACCTTCTACCTGTTCATCTGGGGAAATGCTAGTTACACTTCCAAACTAACTCAGGAGCCAGGTGTGGTGGCGCATGCCTTTAACCCCAGCACTCAGGAGGCTGAGGTAGGCAGAGCATTGTGAGTTTGAGCCTGACTTGGGCTACAATGTGAGCGCAAGCCCAGCCTGGACTACATAGCGCAACCCTGCCTCAAAAACGTAGGGCTGGGAGTTTGGCTCAGTGGCTTAAGTGCCTGCCTGGCAGGCACAAGGTTGTGAGTTTGATTCCTGGTGCCACAAAAATCAAAAAAAAAAAAAAAAAAAAAAAAAAAAAAAAAAAAAACTAACTCAGGCATGCCTGTAGGCCCCAGATACTAAGGAGGCTGAGGTAGAAGAATCAAGTTTGAGGACAGCCTGAGCAACTTAGTGAGATCTTGTACAAAACTCAAATTTAAAAGGGGTAGGGATGTAGCTCAGTGGTAGAATGCTTACCTAGCATACCCAAGGCCCTAGGTTCAGTCCACAGTACTGGAGAAAAGAAAAAGAGAAAAGGACTCTACTAGAAAGGCTTTCCTGATACACCCTAAACAATTTCCCAACCCTAGTTACCATCTTCTGCATTAATCCTTTCACTTTATACACAATCCGAGTACTCCTCTATGACAGCACATTTACAGCGCTACAAGAATATTTCCCCTGCTCAATGGTGAGCTACTTCAAAGTGGAAAAGGCACCTTCGAAATTTTGTTAAACAGAATTTTAATTAAGATACAAAGGTGCATCAGCGACCCTAACCTAAAGGATCCAACACAATCCAGTTCAGAAACCACAAGGAGTTAAAACAAAAGTATATAAATGATCACAAAAAAGGCAAGGCAATAATATTCAACAGAAAAATCATTTAGAACTTTATTTTAATGACTTATAACCCACTATGGTCGACAAATGTTTACATGTATTTCTTGCAGTGATGTTCAATTACTTTAAATATATTTATGTTGCACCTACTGTATGCAAGACACAGCAATCAACACTCAATTAAAAAAGGTTTCCTGTAACACAGCAGAAGCGATTAAGCCAATTACATAAATGATTTTCATACAAGGTACAATGTTAATTCCTTTAGAGAAAAATTAAGAACAAGTGAGAAGAACCTTATGTTTAACCTTAGAAATGGGAACTTTATTCTGATAAAATATTAGAGACATGTTAACTGGATTAATACAACTGAATGTGCTTTTCAAGTGTACTGTATTTATTAGGAGCAACCTCTCTCCAAAACTCTCAATAGATGTTACAGGGTTTGACATAAATGGAAAACCCAAACTGAACAAATACTCTGAACTCTCCCCATGTCTTGTTGTGGATAACTGCCTTGTGTTTACAAAAAAAGATAAAAGCCTGTCACAGAGAACACCTGTACAGCCCAAAAACTTAAAGGAGGCGTTGCCAATTCTACTTCAAAACGAGCCCCTCTTTTGGAAAGTGTCTGCCGTCCATTGTCTCACATTTGTGGGCTCCGACACTTCGCCCTCCCGTCCCGAACTGCAGGAGCTGCCAACACGGGCCACTAAGCGCGGGGTCCTGGAACTTCAGGGAAGCCCGGGGCGCGAGGAGGACCAGGCTGAAATGGGGAGCCACCACAGAGCAGGTTTCGGACGCCGGAAGGGGGTGGAAGTCGCCCGGATCACGTCTCACTAACACAGCACCCGGATGCTGGGGGGCCGTCGGAGGGGAGTGGTCACGTCGAGACCGGTAAACTTTCAGCACAGCGACGGGTTGAGTCCACCACGGTGACCCAGGCACGGCACAGGACAGTCCTCCCAACCCCACGGCCTTGCCAGACCCCGACTCCTTACCGTCCTGCAGAAGCTCCCGCACTGTCGCTGCAGCCCCTCCAGAACCTAGAGCCCCCAGGCCCGCCACGGGGACGCCACGGTCACCACCTTCCATGTTGGCAGGTGCCGAATTGATGGCGTCAGCTGTGGCACGCCCCGCCCAGGTGATGACGCAGAATCCTGGCGCCGGCAGCCGCGCAAGCACGCGACGGTTGGTAGGCCTGGGGAGTCGGCTGTGCGGCAGCACCTAGTATCGTGGGTACCAGAGGCGGCGGGCATTGATGACTGGGGGCTAGGAGTCGGACACACGAGGAGGACAGGGTCACCAAGCCGAGGCTGTCTGCTATCTCTCACTGTAGACCCATCCGCGCCCGGGCGCCGGGAAGAAGGAGGAGGTGGGCGCTGGAATAGGACCGTGGCGCTTAGCCGTGGAGCTAGGGCTTTGTGACGCAGGGCAGTAGAGAGATCAGAGGCTTCTGGGAGCTGGCTTCACAGCTTAATCTCCCTCCCCACTCATTGGCAATAAATAGTAAAGGCTGGCAGGACGGGGTTAGGAAGAAAAGTTGCTAAAGGCTGAAGTACTAAATAAACCTACACGCTTCGAATACTCGTAACAACTCGTGAGCAAGTCTAATACTACGCTGCATTATGCGTTCTCTCCGAGGGGTTTCCCGTAATTTGTTTGATCTCAGCCATGATGCGAATAGGATCGATTGTTCTGAGAGGAGGTCACAGGAATTGCCAAGCGTGGTGTATTCTGTGACTCACATTAGAGTTCATTATCCGTAATACGCAAAACTAACTTGTTTTTATTAATTTATAATTATTATTAGTGTAATTATTAGCATTGACTATGAATTATGGGGTGTGTTTCTTTTTTCCTTAGCTTTTTTATTTACACTGGAAGATTTTAGAAGAGTACATAATATTCATACGATGAAAAGTTTTGACCCCCTACTATACGTATCAGCACGAGTTTACAAAGAATGGACTGAATCTATATCCAAAAGGAGATAATAGGTAAGCTAGAAGCCCTTTTCAACAAACGGTTGTGCCAGGTGCTGTTGACTATAATGTATTTATTTTCAGGAGTTTCAAACTTAACAATGCTGATTCCTGCATCTGAATAAGCTGGAGATTGAGATGTAATTAACCTAAGTGTTGAAGACATTCCCTCTTTTGTAATACTCTAGCCTCTGGATTTTTGAATATCACTTTTCAGGATCATTCCTCCCAGCTCCAACATTCATCTGTCCCAGTCTCCTTTGCAGTCTTCTTTTTTTCTCTGTTACTCAAATGTTGGTGCTTCTGAGGAATTCCTAGAAGTTTTGGCATATTTAAGTGCCTTGATCATGTTTTTAGTTTTCACTTGTTACCTGTGGTTAAAGACTTCCAATTTTGAGTAGTTAAACCGTGTAACGTTAGTTTTTATCTGTTTCTAAGTTACTGTTACCAAGGCCAAAAAAAAAAAGATTAGAATGTGAACAGCAGAGACTGGAATATCAGAAGCAGCAAACAGTGAAATGATCAAATTATTTTTCTGAAACGATATTTTAAATGAAGTATAGGAAATACAAAACACAGGAACTACTTAATTTCATCACATAATTCATGGTACATAAAAGTGATTCATTGTCCAATTATTGTAATTGAACTTTTCATGGTAATACTACATTTAAATTTTTTAAAATAATAAAGATTCTTTTGCCTTTTGATTCACAAAGAATTACAATAAAAATACACAGGATACTCTACTAGAGTTGTTCTGTTAATGCTGTTTAACTTTCCTGAATAAACTAAAATATCTTAAAGTTCCAGTCATTCCCAGTATTATAAAGAAAATAATTCAAATCAAAGTTATTGCTTTGTCAATGACAGACAAAATGGAAAAATTTAAAATATGAAAGACTATAACATGATACACTGGCAAAAAAATCTTACATTTTTTTTCACAACTTGTGTTTTTCACATTTGTAAGTGAAGACAGAATTTCGTGCTATCCTATTTGATAATATGAAAAGCTGAAACAACGCCTAAGCCGACAACTCTGATGAAAAATAAATATTGTTGACATTTGAAATTGTTAGGATGTTGGGAATTCATCTAATTAAAGTACCTTTTCTCTGTGCAAGCTGACTATCTTTCTCAGATTTGAAACAAATCTGTATTCATGAAGAGTGAATCCACACAAACCACAATATGTCAAGAAAGAAAAAAAGATCCAATAGAAATGTTTCATTCTGGACAGCTGGTGAAAGTCTGTGCCCCAATGGTTCGATATTCAAAGTAAGTGTTATTAAATGGTTAATAAATAAGGTGTAATGTCCCTTTCATGCTCTGACTTTTTAAAGTATTATAAGGGATCGCACCATGTTGGACCTTACCAAGTTGATGCCACTTTCACATGAAGCTATCAGTCTACAAGTCTCAATTAACATAAGTACCATTCATCTTTGGAAAACCACAGTTGTGAAATCCGCTTCTGGCATTCACACTGTCAAGCTCAAAACAGAACTAGAAAAAAACATTACAGTCAAGCTTGGATATGCTAATGCTAAGATTTATAAACCTGGTGACCCAAGTTTTCCTAAGCCAGAATGTAATATGTCTTGTGGAAGTGATATCCCTGATGAGTTTCCTACAGATGTTCAGGGATCAAATTAGGCATATTTCCTTTTGATTGACTGTTAGGCTGAATGGTGCTGCAATAATGGATACAGCTCTCCTCTAGATAGCTGGTGCTGAATCTTACCTTCCGCCTCAGACTTTTGAATACATAACTGGCTGCAATAAAAGTCATGAAACAAGCATATTTTGCTTTTGCAGAATAAAACTGATTTGGTAAAAGAAAATGAAGGTAAAGAACAATATGAACAGATCTTGGCACTCATACAAGGTACAATAGCAGAAGGAGTTCTTGTTATTCCAATTTCTGCCTAGCTGAAATACAGTATTCAAGTTGTCTTTGAAGACATAGTAAAGAAAATACCACTGCTACTTCCTAGAGACTTTACTTCAGAACCTTGACTTATTAGGTGATTTGAGGTCAACAAACGTGATTGTGAAGTTGATGACTTTAAGGTTGTAGCACTCTTAAGAGGAGTATTAAAGGTGGGCCAGGAAATAGAACTGTAACTTGGTATTGT
The DNA here is from genome assembly GCA_004363535.1 of Dasyprocta punctata. Classification (NCBI taxonomy): domain Eukaryota; kingdom Metazoa; phylum Chordata; class Mammalia; order Rodentia; family Dasyproctidae; genus Dasyprocta; species Dasyprocta punctata. The sequence goes on from RJWM01046516.1 coordinate 11,438, forward strand.
TTCCAAAGATAGTGAAGGACAACTCATGTATATACCAATCTTTTACAAAATCATATTACTTTATTATTTCTTTTAACAGCCTAGGAGTGTATTTTCAAAGTATTACTAGAGAATTTCATAGCTCTTTAGTAGGAAGCTCTAAGGTTAATACTACTATAAGGTCAACAATAGACTTTTAAAAATAAAGTACTGTAAAATCACATACCATATGAGGTATTCAAACTCCTGGATTTGGAATCAGGATGTAGAATTCAATCCTAATTTTGCCACTTTCATTTTATATATATGTGTGGCTTCATTAAACACTTCTCCCAATGGTAGTGGTTGTAATTCCCACATATAAGGATATAGTGGACATTAGATAGGTATAAATATTAACGTACAAGTTTTGTGTAAATATACATCTTGGTGTGTAATATATAGGCATGCAATTGCTAGATCTCAAGGTGTATGTTTAGTTTTATAAACAGACTTCTAGAGTGGCAATATCATTTTATGCCTGCACCTAATACTATGTAAGGGATCCAGTTTTTCTCATCACCAGCTTTTGATGCTGG
>RJWM01046517.1:0-12301 GCA_004363535.1 Dasyprocta punctata
CCAGCTACATAGGTACTGTCAAACAACTGCTGACATTGGTTAAAGGACTCAAGTTGGATCTATCTGGTAGGGGAGGCTGTGTGCATATTTCCCAGCCATTTAGAAGTTAGCACTTAATTAGACATTTGGCATCTGAAAGGAAAAAAGACCTCTGTTCATGTATATAAACAAAAGATGTAAGTATTTTTTGCTGCTGTTTATTTTCGAAGGAATGATATTCCTTAATGGCCTTTAAAACTTAAACCGTGAGACATTCTAGAATAATGACATGTCATTAACTATTTACAATATTGCTCAAAGATGTGCAACTCTTTTCCGGCTTTTTGCCTTGTCTAGAATTTTTGGCAAAGATTATCTTGTACTACGAAACTATTTCCAGTTTTTCTTTAGTTCTACATTTGTCTAGATGCAGCTGTTTCTTTTAAAACTGCTGTAAGATAAATTTTTAAAGAGGCCATAACTTTAAGGCGTTGCTGTTACTGTCATCGTTGTTCATTAGCAGGGAATATTCTGGCTTTTCAGAACAGGAAATCCATTCCGTGATGGATCGACTGAGTGGGCGGGGCAAGGTTAGTGAGCATGAATGCTTATTGATCCAGCGCCTGCTCCTGGGCCCTGCCAGCACAGCCGGCCCTGGACCTCTGGGTCACTCTGCGGGGGCAGGAAGGCCCCGGTCGCCCGCTGTCAGATCGGGGTGTGGGGTGGCACCCACCAACTCGCGTCTCCCCGGAGCCCACGTTGAAGGCCGTGACCAGGTTCTCCAGGAAGAGCCGCACCAGCCGGAAGTTAAACCGCCCGATGCTCCAGGACCCATCCACCAGGATGACGATGTCGGCGATCGCCGGTGTCTGGCACACGAACTTGGCCTCTGCGGATGACAAGCGCGAGCCCACCGGGTCAGTGCGAGGCCACTTCGGGGCCTGTGAAGTCCGGGCGGCAGCCGGGCCCGGCCCAGCTGGGGAGCCGCCCGGGAGCCCCGAGAGCACAGCTGGGGGGGGAGAGGAAAAATCAAAGCCGAGTAAAATGGGTGGAGAAAGATGCACGGGCTGCCTTGCTGAAGTAGGAAGCTTTATCGGAGGACAAGCACTGGAAGAGACCAAGAATCTCCTCCATATTCCATTTTTTAATATTGTACCTATGTGACAATGAGATTTTTATCTCTGAAGATCATTCAGGTAATATTTAGCTTTTTAGATTAATTCATTAGGGGCCAGGGATATAGCTCTGTGGCATAAGTGCCTGCCTGGCAAGCGCAAGGTTCTGAGTTCCATTCCTGGTACCAAGAAAAAAAGAAAAAGAAAGAAAGAAAGAAGGAAAGACCAGTCTAGATTAATTCATTAGAACTCCAGATAGCGAAGCTAAGCATGTTGGCCAACGCCTATGGTCTGAGAACTCGGGAGGCTGAAGCAGGAGGATCACCCCTGCAGGTTAGATAGTGATCCAGGAAAGGATGCCCGCTGGCACTGGCTAGGTTTTTCCAGCAGACAAGGCCCCGCCTGTCCACGGGGATGTGAGGAAGAGGAGGGTGAGCGGCTGCACCTTCGCCACAGAGCAGGGACACACCTGAGCTCGAGTCGGTGACAACTACCGTTTCTGTTCACACAGAGCCCAGACACTGGAGTCTCCTCTCTGGTTCTCTCCCCCTCCCTCCCTCCCTCCCTCTCTCTTTCTCTCTCTCTCTTTCTCTTTGCCTGTGTCTCTGTGTCTCTCTCCCTCTTTCTGTCACTCTCACTTACAAACAACTTTCTCTCTCAGAGTTCTGGAGGCATCGAAGTCCAAGGCACCTGCAACTGTGGTGTCTCCTCACGACCCGCTGACCCTGGAACATTCTTATGTTGTTGCTGTTGTTTTGTTTTATTTCTTTGAGACAGATTCTCTCTGTGCAGTTCAGGCTGGTATGAACTCACTGTGTAGCCCACTCTGGCCTCAGATTTACAGCAATCCACCTGCCTCAGCCTCCCGAGTGCTGGGATGACAGGTGTGTGCCACCACACCCAGGCACTGGAACATTCTTCAAGAGTTCTGTGAATCCTGCCTTCAGCAGCATTGCTTCATAATCTAGTTTATGCTTTTAAAGAAATGCTTAGCTGGGCGTGGTGGTGCATGCCTGCAATCCCAGCACTCAGGAGGCTGAGGCAGAAGGAACACTGTGAGTTTGAGGTCAGCCTGGACTACAAAGTGAGTTTAAGGCCAGCCTGGACTGCAGAGCAAGACCCTGTCCAAAAAAAAAAAAAATGCTTAACTTTTTCCTGAATTTTCGTATTAGGACTGAAGATCATAAAGTGTATGTTTGCATGTGTGTATGTACCTGGCTATATGGGTGCTTGTATGTGTGTATAGATATGCATGTACATATGTGTGTATGTTCTGTGTGTGCAGATATATATGAATGCATGTATGTGTGTGCACACGTGTACATGTGTGTTTCTCTTTCATTTTCACTTTTTTGCAGACCAAGAAAATCTTTACTTGTTTTTTAACGCTAAAATAAAAATAAAATAATATTTCAAATATAACTTATGTATTGAAACTCAAATTTAGAAGTGCTCATAAACAAAAAGAAAATATTTTTAACCTGAAAGAAAATGTTTTAACCTAAAACAAAAAAAATTGACCTCCTGTAGTCACTGCAGGCAGCTTAATATGTGTCTCTGCACCTTCCGTGCCACGTTTGCCTAAAGGATCCCGACTTTTTTCCAGATGTCAGTATGTGTGGACACCTAGAGCCTTTCCCAGATGGAGTAAGATATGTTTGCCAACAAAAGGCCCCACTCTTCAACGTGGAGGCTTAACTGTACAACTCGTCCAACGTTTAGAGTTTACATTTTTGGCACAGAATTCCCTTCTTTAACAGAAGAAAGCAACTGGTATTTGGGATCAGACCTACTATAACAACCAAGAAAACCCTAAGACGGAATAATGCCATAGTCATGGGGTAGATATTAACTTACTTTTTGGACAAAACGAGGGAAAATTGAAGTCTGATGAAGCTGCAAGAACCCCTTTCTCTCCAAGGAAAGCTCACAGTCAAGAGAAGAGCTGTTTTCTGTCTCTTGCAAAACTGCTGGAAATAATACTTCACTTTCTACTTAACTGGGAAAGGAGAAAAGTTCTTAGAAAGGGAACACATTCTGATTATCTACAAGAAGAGTAAGGGACTGATATTTTCTGGTTTAAAAAATTACTTTCAATAAAAATGTTCTGTTCATTTAGCTTGTTCAAGTCACATGGGACTCAGTAATATAAATTCTCTCTGGTCCCCAAGGCATACAATTAATTGGCTACAAACAGAAAGATGGAAAACTTCAATGACACTGAAATGTTAAAAGCTCTTCATCAAAAAATACTTTAAAGAAAGTAAAAAAGACATGTTATACTGGGAGGAGGTGTGCGCAATGCACAAGACTGAGAGAGAATTAGGACCCAAGTTTCCAGAGAACCGGAGCAGACACGTTAGCAAGTGGACGCACCCCAGCCGGCTGGGGGCAAGGGGATCCCTGGCCGCATCTGCCACCGAGGGCATCGAAGCCGAGGTCACAAAGGCAGACAGTGTGTGTTCAGTCAACTGGCAAAATTAATAAACTTAATGGCATTTAAAACTGCTCCAAAGATGATGAAACACGTAGGTGTATACTTACCAAAACAGGTCTCCAACCACTGTGCTGAAAATTACAAAATTGATGAAATAAACCAACAATGTTAAAAGAAGAAATTTGCTGTATTTATGAATTGGAAGACTCAACGTAATAAAAATGTTCATTATTCCCAAATTGATCTGTGGGTTTAATAGTACCATTTAAAGAACAAAGGGCTCTTTTTTAGACATAAACAAATTTACCCTAAGATTTGGACTGAAAATTACAGATCCAAGAATAGCTAAAAGAACCATAAAAAAAAATAGACGCCAAGAATCACCTACCTATAGTAACCCTTTTAAGAGATGCAGCGATTCATATAGTGTGTTAATTTGAAAGGACAGACCCATTTGTCAATAGAAAAAAACACATAAGATGCAAAAATAGACATGCAGACGACCTGGGCTGATCTTAGACAAACACACAGAAGCCGGAAAAATGCCACCAGGCACAACATCAATAACTATGAACTTCGACCTAAACTTCACACCTTATGCCAAGATTAAATCAAAATGGATCAGGAATTTAAATGGAAAACATAAGTTCAATTCCTGGTACCAAAAAAAAAAAAAAAGTGGAAAACATAAAACTACATATAAAACCCTTAAGAAAATGCCGTGGAATTTACGGTCTGGAAAAGAGTTCTCCGAGCACAAAGCATAAAAGTACACCCCACAGAAGTGAAAGCCGATAAACTGACCTCTGCCAAATAAAATATTTTTGTTCTTCGAAAGCTCATCAGAAGAAATGCAGCAACCTAGATGAACATCAGCAACAAATCACTGCTTGGTGGGATGAAAAACTAAGTCACAAAAGATCAAATATAGCTTGATATCTTTTTTTTGCATGGAACCCAGGCTGGCCTCAAACTCACAGCAATCCTCCTGCCTCAGCCTCCCAAGTGTTGGGGTTATAGGTGTGTACCGCCATGCCCGGTGATATCTTTTTATAAAGGTAAAGCTAACTATTAAGAAATATTTTCTTTTAAAAATGCATGCAGATGTGGCAGACCCAGGTGGACAGCAAGGAGAAAGGGGGAGGTCCGAGAGACTCCCAGGTGACAGGGCCCTGGGAGAGGGGCCCAGCCCTGCGACAGCAGCTGTGGCCGCAGCACTCGGTTAGACACAGGCAGCACTCAAGGCCTGAGATTTTGCGGGGAGAAAGGCTTGGAGTGCTCAACGTGCCACACAAATAATAACCAATTAAAAGAAAAGGAAAATAATCCTACCTGGTCGGCACGAAATATTATGCAGAAAAACACCTTTAGTGCTTATGTCACAAAATGCGAACACTGAAAAACTTTCACAAAACTATCGCTCAGCATATCTTGAAAGGAAGACTCATGCCACGTTTACTCATCTGAAGACTGGCTCCTGTTATGTCACTAGGAAGATGCCCTTTCCAAGGATTGCAGAAGTCAACATCTATGATTCGGTTTTGCATTCCACGGTATTTTCCGTTTTTTTTTTTTTTGTGGCACCGGGGATTGAACTCACAGCCTCGCTCCTGCCAGACAGGCGCTTAAGCTGCTGAGCCAAACTCCTGGCCCTGGTTTTTTGAGGCAGGGTCGCACTATGCAGCTCAGGCCGGCCTTGCACTCACGTTGTGGCCCAAGCCGGCCTCGAACTCACAACGCTCTGCCTACCTCAGCCTCCCGAGTGCTGGGATTAAAGGCCTGCGCCACCACGCCCAGCTCCGTTTGTTTGTTTTGAGACAGGGTCTTGCTATGTTGCCCAGGCTGGCCTCCAAGTTGTGACCCTCCTGCCTCAGTTTCCCAAGTAACTGTAATCACCATGCGTACCCCTGGGTCCAGCTCCCAAGGTAAGGGTTCTTCAAGATTAGCACATACTCACCAGGAAACTGTGAAAATAACTTCGTTTCTAATGTCATAAACCCTGGTCATTAGCTCGAAGGCTTTTCAAACACTGTGAACCTGGATGGCAAGTTTCCGCCCTAACAGGCATGGATTCCAAGAAGCTGCCGCAGAAGCAGGGCTTCCTCTGCGGTAGGAGCAGCTTCGTCCTGTTGATAGCTCTGCCTTTGCCTGAGGCGAGTGGGGCTCAAATACTTGGGAAGAAGAGTTTGAAAGCCACCACATTCAAGTTCAGTAATACGGGTCTCCACCAGAACCCCAGCTGCTCGGGAGAATCTTTTCAGAAATGTATTTAAACTAATGTCTTCCTGAAAAGAGCCCGGATTCAAAACTCAAGACAAATAATATCATCTTCCACGAGTGAACACCGCCCTCGCTTCACTGCTCCTGAAAAGGAGCGACCAGCAGGAGGAACACACATTGCCTCATAGCTAATTAAACAATCAAGTGGCAGAAAGATCACCAAATGCCTGGGAACTCCAGGCAAATGCTGCACAAAATCCAGCTGCAAATGTCACTTCCATCTGCATTCAAGAGGATTCAGCACACACGCTTTTATTGTAAAATGCTATTCTATAGTTTTTAAACGTAATAAACCCTTTTTGTTCTCAATTCTGTATTTCAAGTCTTGACTTGAAGTGTTGGACACTGGATATTTATCACTATTGTTCCTATGGAAAATTGTGCACTGATGCCCATCTACTCAGTAAATCTCTGTGTGCCCTGCAAAAACAGCGAGGTCAGGGGAAAGTAGGGAAGCGACCCCAGAAACTGCATTTTAGTTCAGCTAAACATCGATCTAAAGTGCAGCTTTGAAAGTACAAGAAGTATAGATATCTATATGTGTCTACAGAATGTTTTGCATATGGGATGGATGGATGGGTGGATGGATGGATGAATGGGTGGATGGATGGATGGATAGATGAATGGGTGGATGAATAGATGGATGGATGAATGGATGGATGGGTGGATGAATGGATGGATGCCTGGATGGATGAATGGATGAATGGATGGATGCCTGGGTGGATGGATGGATGAATGGATGAATGGATGGATGCCTGGATGGGTGGTAGATGAATGGATGGATGAATGGTAGATGAACGGATGGATGGATGAATGAATGGATGGGTGGATGAATGGATGAATGGTAGATGGATGGATGGATGGATAGATCAATGGATGGTAGATGAATGGATGAATAGATGGATGGATAGATGGATGGATGGATGAATGGATGGATGCCTGGATGGATGGTAGATGAATGGATGGATGGATGAATGGATGGATGGGTGGATGAATGGATGGATGCCTGGATGGATGGTAGATGAATGGAGGGATGGATACATCAATGGATGGTGGATGGATGGTAGATGGATGGATGGATGGTAGATGAATGGATGGGTGGGTGGATGAATGGATGGATGGGTAGATGAATGGATGGATGCCTGGATGGATGGTAGATGAATGGATGGATGGATGGATGGATGGTAGATGAATGGATGGATGGATGGATTAATGAATGGTAGATGAATGGCTGGATGGATGGATGGATAGATCAATGGATGATAGATGAATGGATGAATGGAAGGATGTACCTAAGCTGCTGAATACAATTAAAGAGGAGCACTCACTTTGTGGACCGGGTCACAAAGATAAGAGGGCGGTCTGATGGCACCAAAGAAGCAGAAGGGACAACTGCCTTCCCACCAGCATGATCAGTTACCACCACACTTCACCTGCTCTGAGTGGCACAGAGAGGAGGCCCGGGCTACTGACAAGTTCTTTCCCCTCCACGCCTGGCGTTACATCACAATATCCAATGGTCAGTTGGGGACCACAAACTCACAATGCCTAAATTTGCACATTTCCCTATGGGATAAAAGGGAGGATTAGGATTATTGGTAGCACCCACTTGAGATTTCCCATTGACTCTTCTAAGTGTAAGATCATCTAGCCTTCTTAAATCATCTCAGGATTATACTCAAGGACAAGGTACTTGTAAGCATAAGATCATGTATGCCTTCTTAAATCATCACAGGATTACACTCCAGGTCAAGATTCTTCTAAACATAAAATTATCTACACCCTCTGGACTCAGAGTCTTCAGATGAATTGTAATCCTTTGATAACCTCAACTATCACTGTATACCCCAAATAAACAGTGACTACTTTGGGAGTGGAGGCCAATCCAGAGACATTGACTTCCCAGTCATTGATGGAATACTATACTTGTCTCTGCTTTTTATTTTTCTCACGGCATTCTAGACAGAAAATCGGGACTCTTGACCAGGCTCACAATACAGTACCCCATGCTGTGCACGACTTACACATCATACAACTCTACTGTAACAGAAAACACTCCTCCCCACAATGCACTTCAGTTTCTATTAGTTGCCCAGGCGACAGTTCCTGTTACTTCTGTCTTTTAGAAACAGCTGGTCATTGTGACACATGTAAGAACCAATCAAAGACAGCCAAGTACTCTACCTCTGTACTTCCCCTTTGCAACTCCATAAAAAAAATCCTTCCCTGGGCCTTCAAGGTCTAACATCTTTTTCTTGAGGTCAGTGCTCATCAACATTAAATAAATTTGCCTCTAAATCTTGGGTGATGATTTCAGTGTTTCTGTTTGCATTGCATTGGGTGCACTGGCTGGGAAGACTGGCTGTGCTGACCTCTTTGGTGACCAGTCATGGCCCTTGCAGATGGAGCAGGGACCTTCCCAGGTCCTGGGAAGTTGCATCCTCAGGATTTCTCGAGTCCCCTTGGAGGTCTGAAGGAGGATTCCTGGCTCCCTGCTTGAGCAGCTCACATCAGACCCAAAAGGGAGGAGAACATAGTCTGCCTGCTTGCCTGCCTGCCTGTCTGATTCTGGTAAGACCGCCAGGGGCACCAGTTTCAGTGTCTGCTCAGTTTGAGCAGAAGAACTTGATCAACCCTTGTTAGTTAGGCCTCCCTGTGGTTTGGGGGAAGGAATGTTTAACCTCGGAATGTCTGCTGAATGTGTGTTTGTAATGGATGGCGAAAGCAATAGGTCATTCCATCTGTGCTCCATGGTGAGGAGCTGGATTGGGCCCTAACCTGCAGTTCTGTGGATACATCTACTAAACACAAAACAGTGAACCTACAACGCTTCTCTATAGTCCAGACAGTCCCAATGTTGCCAAGAGGCAAAAGGCCAGGCAGGCATCTGAACGGTCTCTCTCTGAGGGGCACCCGTCCTTGGCCTGTTGCGCCATCATTCGGGGGTACACAGCACACATGTAGGAAGTCAGAAATGGGAATTAATTAGTCCAAACCCACAGTCCTTGACTGTAGGCCAAGGATTTTTAAAAAGCAATTTTCTGGTGATTATGGAGCTAAAATGAAATCAAACTGCTGTTTCCTGCATCTGAAGAATAAAAGAGATCTATTCTTCCTGAGAATTCTGCCTTGACAGATAAATCACCCTCACGGGCTGCCAACACCTACAGCTTCATCCCCACTCCCAACTTGTCTACTTCCAGCCAACTGAACTGGTTCTAGCTGGCCATTGCCTGCATCCAGCCCGCCCTCTGGAGCCTTCTGTTTCACAGATACCCTTCAGTGATCCCTTCTGACTCTGTTCATCACAGAAATGTTGCCACATTTTGACTCAGGAAACATCAGACTATCAGCCCTGACAAATGGTTTACCATGGCTTTTCCCAAAGGTCACCCCACCTAGAAGCACAATGTCTAGCAAAAAGAAACAAGGCAACCCAGTCAAGCGCTCCTCAAAGACATCAAAGGGGGGGGCAAAAAGCCCATCAACCAGTTACCCAGAAACCTGATAGAAGACATTCTTTTGACCCTGGGACCCCTGAAAATCTACAGCCTTTATTGCACAAAAGTACCTGATGTCTGTAAGAAAATCCAATCTGATAGGCGACCATACCCTCTGGCTAAAAACCAACATGTGAGCTATAAAGGCTATACACACAAAAAATAAACGCCCCTTCAGATGAAAAGACAAGGACTCTCAAAAGCTTCTTGTCTATATCGGATGCCAATCTATGACTTTCCTGGTAGCAGCTCCAGGGCAACTGGGACTCTTGCCTCTTGCTTCTTCTGCCAGGCAGGAACTTGCAGCCCGGGAGGCACCAGGCCAGAATTCCCCACGCTGCTTCTGGGACAAGACCTCCTCTCCAAGTTAAAGGCACCCAGCCAGTCAGCCTCCCTGTAGTTTAATCCTGCATCAACCTGAGCTGAAAACTCTCCTCCCAGAGGTATGGGCCCTGACTCACCTCTGGGCCTGGCCATCAAGCACACACCTCACTGTAACCCCCACTGCTGTCAGATGATAGCACGGACAGGCATCCGTCCACACATCAGCTGCCTGCAGCAGTTCAGGACCCCGAGAGACTGTTAATCACCTCGGCCCAACCCGTACACCCTTCTGGGACTGCTGCCTCCGTGCCCAGATTTCAAAGACGCCTTCTTCGGCTTCCAGGTTGCTCCCATAGGAAGATCCCGAGACAGGACACGAAGGCCGGCTCACTTGGACAAAATTGCCACAAAGGTTGAAGGGCTCTCCCACTATTTTGGGAGGCTCTAGCAACAGATACGGCCAAGCCACCAGCACCTCGCCTCTGACACGGCCTGTTTCTCCATCCCCTCCTGCTTGCCATCACGGTCCCCTGAGAAAAGAACGCAACCACACATCCAGAGGCTTCCAAACTGAAAAATGCTTATAGACCGTCAAACTGCTGAAATACACCTCTCCTGCCTATAACGCCAGTCCAAGACCCCTGAGCTCTCAGTGCCACCACGGTCACCCTCCACCCTGCAGTCACCCATGGCCTGCTGGCACACCTGCCTCGACCTAAACAATGCCTTCCTCTACCTGTCAGTCACCTGCTTTTCGCAAAGACCCCAGTTCTGGATGCAAAAGTCAACTGACCAGGACTCAACCTCCCAGAGGTTCAAAATTTTGTTTACCCTCTTTTGGAGGAGCCCTCATAGCTGACCTCACTAGTTCCCAGCACAAAATATCAACACACTTCTGATTAATGACACCCTGGCTGCCTGCTGGAAAGGCACAAAAGCTCTGCTGCGATATCTGGCTTAAACTGGCTGCAAGGTATCTGGGGAAAAAAGCACAAGTCTGTGGACAAAAAGCCAGACAGCTGGGATTTGACTGACGACACGTGGCACACTCAAGAGTGCCGGCCCCTGGGGGCGCCCTGGGGCCCACCTGTGCAAACACCTGGATCCAGTCGCTAGGGGTTGCCCGCCCCACTTTGCCTTCACGCTCTAACAGCCACTGTCCTTCTGATCAAGAAAGCTGACAAGCTACAAAGCGTCCCAGGCCGATCGGACTTCAAGAAATGAACCTCCCGCCAGGTGCTGGACACACCCAGTTTACGGATGGAAGCAGCTCGGATAGGAACGGAGTCTGGCAGGTGAGAGGTGCTGTGGTCACCTTGTCAAAGCCACTTTGGCTGAAGCTCTCTTGCAGGGGTGGTCGCTGCACTCAAGATGATCCAGTCCAGAGTCCTAAGGCCCCTCTGGGATCCAATCAGCTGAAACGTCATCTTGTAACGACATCTAAACAGACTTCTCTGGAGCAGAGCCTTGATAAGGGCTAACATCACAGCTGTTGGGGCTCACGTGCAGCTCCTCAGGCCGGCCGGGACAGTCCCCACCTGAGCCGGGAGGACAGCGGAAGCTTGCAGAGTCCCGCTGTGAAAAATCACCCTAGACATGGCCTGCCCCTGAGCATCGGCAGGGACAACGGCCTGCACTCGCAGCAGAGATAGCTCAAAAACTGACAGAGCCACTGAAGATTCAATAGAAACCACACACACAAAGAGGCCACAAAGCCCTAAAAACATTGAGAAAATAAAACCTAACCCTACAGACACAGCTTGTAACTAACTCCACAAAAGTTTGACAGAAAGACTGGCTATGCCCAGATGCTCCTGCACGCACACCAGACCCAGGCGTGGGTGAACTACTGTGACAAGGGTCAGACACCAGCTTCAGAGCCTGCGTCCAGAGTTAAAGGGCCAAGCAGGGGCTTCAGAAAAGCCGGTACCTTCTGTGTGTGCCGACACCGAGGCTGGGTCACCACGGCACCCGTCCCTCCCGGGATGCGGCCCAAGGGTCACTGGCTTCTCTCTCCCTTCCCAGCACATCTGGCTTCCTAGGAAGCATTACACGGCCTAATGGTTGTTCTCTTCCATGCATCAGGCAGGGCTATGGTGCCCCCACGTTTGCACAAACACTGTCTATTCCAGAGGCCTCCTCCACCTTGGGTGGGCCGTGTCTAATCAGGTGAACCTCGCCGAGGCCCCCATGATGGCGCCAGGCTTCTCCTGCCCTCGGACTGGACCTGCAGCACTGGCTCTTCCCAGGCTTGGAGCTCCCGGGCTTGGGGCCTGCATCACCCTAGTCTCCAGCACTGCTGGAGCTCCTCCGCAGGTGGGATCCTGGGTGCAGCTCTTCATCCTCGATCCCTCCGAGTGCCGGTCCATTCCGCTCGCTCCCAGCACCAGTCCTGCAAAGCTGACGCCCTTGTGGTTTCACAGAGAAGCAAAGGTGAGAAGCTAGGAAGGGGTAAAGACATTGTCCCGTCACACACAGAACAAGTCAAGAAGCTGAAGCTAAGCCCCAGACTGACTATAAAGCTTGCACTGAACGACCGTGTTCCTCATTTCTATCACAAAAGATCGGGATGAGCTGGGCCTGGGTCATCACAGCAGGAAGCTGAGGCAGGAGGATTGCCAGGAGGTAGGGTCCAGCCTCAGCTAGGTAGTGAGTTCATGGCCAGT
>RJWM01046518.1:0-12299 GCA_004363535.1 Dasyprocta punctata
GAACTCCTTTCATTTCTTTAATTAAATGTTTAGTACAATTTGCCAGTGGGGGGAAAACAGGCCTAGACATTCTCCTGGGGAAAGGTTTTAAATTATGATATCAATTTTATTTTTTGGAAGTCTTTTTATGTTGCCCAGCCTGGTCTCTAATTCCTGGTTTAAAGGATCTTCTTGCCTCTCAAATAGGGGTGGCACCCTTGCGCACGCTGAGCCTGTGCTCTCCCTGGACTGCGCGTGCGCCTCCAGTTAACCCCTCTGCTTGGCATACTGCCTCTTGGTGGAGGACATTCTCCAGGAGCCATCGTTCCACTCTCATACTTGATTTGTGGGTTAGCTTGTAGGAATATAAACATCCAAATTGGTAATGTTTTTCTTTAAAGTTCTTGAGGGCATTGCTCTGTTATCTCTGAACTTCCGACAAGTGTCAGGCCTATCTTTGATATGTGATCTGTTCTTCTTTCTGTTGGAATCCTGCAGGATCTTCTCTGCCCTTGGCAATCTGAAATCTCTGGGTCCTTGGCATCGGTCTGTTTTTATTCATTAGGTTGAACAATTGGTTGGCTATCTTAATACAGACACCCAGATCCTTCATTCAGTTTAGGGAAGTTTAATTATTTTATTTTAAATTTATTTTTATATTTTTTTTTTTTTGGTACTGGGGATTAAACTCACAACCTCACGCTTGCCAGGCAGGCGCTTATGCCACTGAGCTAAATCCCCAGCCCCAGTTTAATTATTTTAATTTCCTCCCCTCCCCTTCTCTCTCCTGTCCTCAATACTTATTGTTTGCATGTTGAAACGCCTCAAATAGACTTTTTTCTTGCTTTGTTTCATGCTTTCCATCTCTAGTGTTCAGCTTCCGGAATGATTGCTTCAGCCATCTTTTTTTTTATTTATTACTTTTATCGAGATATAATTCACAGTCCACCTATTTAAAGGACACAGTTCAGTGGCTTTTAGTATACTTTTAGTATTCATCACCGCAGTCCAATTTTAGAACACTTTTACCGTCCCCCAAAACCATTTCTGTTAGCACTTGTGTTTTTCTAGCCAGTATCTTTATAGATTAGCTTCTTCTGGAAATTTTCTGAAATTATACCACAGATAGTCGTTTTTGGCTGACTTCTTGTACTTCGGAAAGTTTTCTAGATTCATCCATGTTGTCATGTATCAGAATTCCATTCTTCTTTGTTACTGAATAATACCATGGGACCCAGGTTTAATCATCTTTGATCAGATAGTGGTCATTTGGGCTGTATCTTCCTTTTTGTCTGTTGTAATAACACTGCTGTGTGCATTCATGCACAATTCTGTGTGAGGAAATGGTTTTATTTCTCTTACATATACCTATAGGTACAGTTGCTGAGTTTGATCATTTTTTTAACCTTTCTCCGAGTTAGTAATTTCTCTGAGTTAATAATTGTATTTTTGATTTCTCAACTTTTTTCTTCTGAATGTTTTCTTTTAAAATAGCCTTTTGTTACGGGCACAATCCTCTATATTTTCTCTAAAGATAATAATAATAGTCCCACCTCCCAAATTGCCACTATTTCTTCCAGATAAGTGTTAGTTTTGTTTTGTTTGATTTTTTGAGACAAAGTCTCATCCTGTAGTCTAGGCTGACCTTCAACTGACTGTGTAACCCAGACTGGCCTCAAGAATGTGCAGCAGTCTTCCTGCTGCAGCCCCTCAAGCTGGAATTACAAGTGTGCCATCACAACTGGTCTGATAAGTGTTAGCTTTGATTCATTTTGTTTTGTTTTTAATTTTTTTGGTGCTGGGGATCAGACCTAGGGCTTTAAATATGCAGAGCAAGAGTTGTACTGCTGAACTGTACTCCCAGCCCAATTTTGTTGGTTTTGATCTCTTAAAGTAGAGTTTTTCCTTAGATGTCTGGGATTGCTTGATTATTTGCTGATATTTAAGAGTGAAATACTAGACTACCACTCTAGAATTAGAGTGATTCTAAGTTGGTGTTTGGGACTTGTTGTTTCTGAGAGTCCCTCTAGTGTGATCTGTTGGGACACTGTTAACTGTGTCCTGATGTCACAGTCTTGATTGTCTGACCTCATCAGATTCCCCTGGATGGTATCCAGGCTCCTGTCTGGTATATACTGGCCTGGCTGTCACTGTATTGCAAGTCCATTGAAGGAAGAGGGTTTGGGGGACTAAGAGACTGGTACACGTTGTGGAGTACAGGTTCCATCCCATATGTGTAATCTCCCAGGTTTCGGTATAGTTCCTACTGCTAACTGTGCCCTTGCCCTCCAGTTCAGGGACACTGCTTTCTCCAGGGCAGAAGCAGACCGGGAAGAGGGGGAGCATCTGGCAGTTGGGCTGCTGCTTGCATAGATTTCCACTCCTGTTTTAGCACCACCCTCGCCACCACTTCCAGAATTACCTGGTGCTACTGCCAAGTCCTGAATCTTTTTTGGGGAGAGGAGTGTGGTTTAGTGGTACAATTCTGTTTGCTGCTTGACTTTTTCCTCTGTTGGCTTAGAAATTCAACTTTTGCTAACCTGCCAAATAGATTACTATACTTCCAGAATATATATATATATATATATATATATATATATATATATGTATATATATATTAGTTTTCTTTTCATTTGTTCTCTTTTTCTTGAGTGTTTATGCCTTTTTTCTCCTCCTGCAGTACCGGGGATTGGATCCAAGGGCACTCTACTACTGAGCTACATCCCCAGCCCTTATTATTTTTTATTTTGAGACAAGAAGTCTTGTTAAATTGCCCAGACAAGGATCAGGCTTGCAATCCTCTAGCTCTGAACTCTGGGTAGCCGGGATCACCAATATGTACAACTTTGTCCAGCTAGAATTTATACCTTTTTTTTTTTTAAACCACTTGCCTAGAAGTATTTTGGAAAGAGTTAAAAGTAGGTGTATATTCAGTCTGCCATTTTTATTTGAAAGTTCCCTACTTTTTAAATTATGTTTCAAAATTTTGCATGTTATTCTTAGTGGAGAACCATTGCATACCTGTTATTTCATTTGTACCTTGATTACTAGAATCCAAGTCAATTTGATTTTGATATTACAAGATGTAAATATATATCAGGAAATAGTTACAAAACAAGAGGAAATTGAGATGGTGATAATTTTGTGAATTTTTTTCTCTTCTAACATACTTGTTAATTGCATAGTTTCTTTGACCCTTCACCAGTGTGTGGGGGATGGGCAGAAGATTAGAGCATAGTTTCATATTTAACACTTTGCTTTTTCTTGATTTTGGGGATGACAGATTAGATTAGACAGGTTAGAATAGAGATGGTAAAATGAAGATGATGAAAATCTTAAGCTTTATAGGGCTCTTAAACTTTGTGTGTTTGAGGTCAGTTTCAAATGAGGGATACTATGGGTTTGGGTCTGTACCTAGAAGTTCATGCTTTGGACATAGTCCTGACAGTTCTTTGTCAGTCTTTATCCAGAATTCTGGGAGATTTTGTTCACTTGGTGCAGTTATTCTGACTAAACCTGCAGGGAGCCCTAGCACTGTGGATTGGTAGGGGACAGACACTCAGGGTTTGGTTAGAGCCAGGCTGTCTTTGGAAATGCAGTTTGTTGCTGGGTGGCTAACTCCTGAATTTTGCTCTGACTGATTGAAATTCTACTTGTATTATAAGAATTCTGGTTGAAAAAAATCACATCAGTATTTACTTTTTTTTTTTTTTGTTGGTACTGGGGATCGAACTCACAACCTTGTGCCTGCCAAGCAGGCGTGTAAGCCTACAAGCCAAACTCCCGGCCCTATTTTTTTTGAGGCAGGGTCACACTATGTAGTTCAGGCTGGCCTTGCTCGCTCGGCCTTGCTCACTCTGTAGCCCAAGCCGGCCTCGAACTCACAACGCTCCACGTACCTCAGCCTCCCAAGTGCTGGGATTAAAGGCATACGCCTCCACACCCACCAGTATTTACTTTGATAATGTAAAGGTAGTTATAATGGGAAAGAGCTGTTTAATGAGTATAGGGCTTCTTTGGTGAAAATGTCTTTAGGTAGAAGTGGTGATTGCACATTACTGTGTGAATGTCACTGAATTGATTTTAAAATAAGTTAATTTTATGTTACTTGGTTTTTATTTTTAAGAAGTTATTTGTAGTTTTATTAGCAGTGTCTTATCTATCAGCTTATTTAATAACTTATTTTGGGGCTAGGAGTATCATTTAGTGGTAGAATACTGGCCTAATGTGTGAGGCCCTGAGTTTGAATCCTAACCTCACTGAAACCCCCCTCCAAAAAACTTTCTCTTTGTTTGTTTGTTTGTTTTGAGGCAGGGCCTCACTCTGCAGTTCAGGCTGGCCTTGAACTCACTTTATAGCCCAGGTTGGCCTCGAACTAGCAGTGATCCTCCTGCCTCAGCCTCCCAAGGGCAGGGATAACAGGCATACACCACCTCATCCGGCTCTAAAATCAGGAGTTAGCCGCCCAGCAACAAACTGCATTTCCAAAGACGGCCTGGCTCTAACCAAACACTTGAGTGTCTGTGCCCTGCCAATCCACAGTGCTTGCTGGGTCTCCCTGCAGGTTTAGTTAGAATAACTGCACCAAGTGAAGAAAATCTCCCAGAATTCTGGATAAAGACTAGAGAAAGCATATATATGTTTCTTGCAGCTGTTATACATATAAAAAAGATTAAAATATCAGTTATCCTGTCTCAGAAGTAACAACTCTTTTTAAATCATGTTTCAATTGTAAAATATATGAAAATTATATGAAAAAGACTGTAATACTGTATGTTCACATACTTTTTTTTTTTTTTTTTTTTTTTTTTTACTAAAGTGGGAACTATTCCTACTTAACACATAACCAGAGTTTTCTTTTTTGAGTCAGGGTTTCACTATGTAGTTCAGGCTACCCTTGAACTCACTATGTGTAGTCCAGGCTTGAACTTGAACTTGAGGTGATTGTCCTGCCTAAGTTTCCCAAGTGGTGAGATTATAGATGTGCACTGCCACTCTTGGCTTTTCTGTATTTAATATCCTTCTATCACATAGTTTTATGATAGTAGTACAAAGAATTCTATCATGTAGATGTATTGTAATTTTTGAATCTATGGTAGGCATTTAAAATGTTTCATGTTTCCTATTCTAATAATAAGGTAGCAGTGAATAGTCTTATAGATAAATCTCAGTGTTCTTCCAATGATTAATTTTCCAGAAATGGAATTACTGGGTTAAAGGGAATACAGGATTTTAAAGTTGTATATTGCCAAATTGCTATTTAGAATTTATCTTATCATGTCTGATTGTATATGAACAGGTTCAAATTTTTGATCATTCTTAATGCTGATATATAGTAATATCAACTATTGAAATTCTGAGTTATGAAATATATGGAATATTTGGATACCTATTTTGATTCCCCACGCCCATAAAAAGCATGGAATGAATGAATGCCTTAACAGCTATGTCTAGAGTTTTATAGCTTTATGTAAGGCAGAATAAAATTCTTAACTGTTAATTCTTAAAAACTTATCTAAACGTTGGATTATTTTTTCCTATTTTAGATATTAAAATATCATTTACATAAAGTGAAACTCCATTTTTTTAAAGAACAAAAATGATACAGAATTTTACAAAATAGGAAATAACACTAGTTAATTACATTGCATATTGTTACTTAAAAGTAGTAGTTCAGGGGCCAAGGATTTAGCTCAGTGACTTAAGCGCCTGCCTGGCAGGGATGAGGTTGTGAGTTCGATCCCTGGTACCAAAAAAAAAAGTAGTCATTCAGATTACAGTATTTAGACATGAAAAAATGATCAGACAATCAAACAATGAAAACACAAACTGATCTTTTGATGAACACAAATTTGAAATGCCATTTTAAGTGTATAAAATTTGATGAATTTTGGCAGTGTTTACAGATATGTAGCTATCATTACCATCAATGTGTCGAACAGTTTCCTAAAACTAAAAAGTTCCCTCATAATCCTAATCCTCTCCAGATGATTTCCCTCCACCCTAGTTTTCCCCTCTATCCTTGGCAAACATATACCTTCTGTCAGTATAGTGGTTTTTTTTGTTTTGTTTTGTTTTGTTTTTAGAATTGCATGTAATTGGAATCATGAAATAATGTCTTTGTGTGTGAACTCTTTCACTTTGCATATTTTTGAAATTTGTTCAGATTTTTGCATGTGTTAATATTTAATTCCATTTTCACTGTCGAGTAGTAGACCATAATACAGATATCCACAGTTTGCTTATCCTTCCACCAGTTGACAAGCACTTAGCTAGCTTCCTGTTTTGGATTATAAATGCAGCTGTGAACGTTTGCATTTGCAACTTTGTGTGGATGTATTTTTTTATTTCTCTTAGGTAAATGCCTACTAATAGAATTTCTGAGTCGTGGTAATTTCACTTTGTAAGACACTATCATACTGTTTTCTCAAGTGGTTCTACCTTTTTGCATCCCCATTGGCAATGTGTGAGAGTTTCAGTTGTTGCAAAGTTCTTGGGATTTTGGGTTTTTCAAACTCGTGGCATTTAAGTGTGATTTTAATTTGCATTTCTCTGCTGACTGATGCTATTATAATTTTGAATTCTGATACTTGCTTTATGAATGTCAGCATATTGTGAAATAGTAGGAAGTAAAATGAGTACATATTCCTGTGTGAGATCTGAAATGGGTGCTGTAGGCAGTATGTCCAAATGATTACAAAGTACTGTAATTGGGATTCCATCATGACGTGATTTTAGTAGTTTGATGATGTACAATTAAATTTAAATGTCTTAGCTGGGCGTGGTGGAGCGCTTAGCTGGGCGTGGTGGAGCACGCTTTTAATCCCAGCACTCAGGAGGCAGAGGCAGGAGGATTGTTGTGAGTTCAAGACCAGCCTGGGCTACAAAGTGAGCTCAAGGCCAGCCTGAATTACATAGTGAGACCCTGTCTCAAAAAATAGGGCCGGAGATTTAGCTTAGTGGCCTAAGCACTTGTCTGGCAGGCGTGAGGCTGTGAGTTCAATCCCCAGTACAAAAAAAAAAAAAAAATTGTCTTCACCTTTGAAAAGGTTGAGGTAGTCCATTTAGGTTTTCATTTGAATTATCCTTATTCCATACCAGTGATTGTATAGGAAGGGCGTGAGCCAGAGACTTCTGTAGATGAAATATATGATTCTGAGCTTTGTATTTCTGGTGTTATAGTCCTTAGAGTTCTTTAATTCTTGGATAAATGATTTAGAAATTGTAGATGAATCCAAGGGTTAGAGGAAAAAGAAACAAGATTATGAATAAATGCTGACTTAGCACTTTTTATTTTTTCTTAGGACATTTTCATCCCATCACCAAGTTTGGAAGAACGATCAAATGATGGCAAAAAAGGTGGAGAGTTGCATAATTCATCTTTGACTGTTGAGTGTTCTAAAACTTCAGAGATTGAACCAAAGAATTCCACTGAGGATCTTGGGCTCTCTTTGACAGGGGATTCTTGCAAGTTGATGCTTTCTACAAGTGAGTATAGTCAGTCCCCAAAGATGGAGAGCTTGAGTTCTCATAGGATTGATGAAGATGGAGAAAACTCACAAGTTGAGGATACTGAACCCTTATCTCCAGTTCTCAATTCTAAACTTGTTCCTGCTGAAGGTGATAGTGTTGTGATGAATCCAGCACCAGATGACCAAGTAGAACTGAATCAAAATGATGACAAGACAAAAGGAGGTGACACAGAGAACAGGGATGACATCAGTATTTTAGCCACTGGTTTCAAAGGCAGAGAAGAAACTGTAACTGAAGACATTTGTATTGATCTCACTTGTGATTCAGGGAGTCAGGCAGTTCCTTCTCCAGCTACTCGGACTGAGACACTTTCTAGTGTTTTAGATCAAGAGGAAGCTATGGAAGTTACAGAACACCATCCAGAGGAGGGATCTTTGGGATCTGAGGTAGAAGAAATCCCTGAGACTCCTTGTGAAAGTCATGGAGAGGAGTCCAAAGAAGAAAATACAGAGAGTGTTCCATTTCACCTTTCTCTGACTGAGACTCAGTCCCAAGGATTGTGTCTTCAAAAGGAAATCCCCAAACAAGAATGCCCAGAAGCTATGGAAGTTGAAAGTAGCATGATTAGCATTGATTCCCCCCAGAAACTGCCAGTGCTTGACCAAGAATTAGAACATAAGGATCAGGAAGCTTGGGAGGAAGCTACTTCGGAGGATTCAAGTGTTGTCATTGTAGATGTGAAGGAGCCATCTCCCAGAGTTGATGTTTCTTGTGAACCTTTGGAGGGAGTGGAGAAATGCTCAGATTCCCAGTCCTGGGAGGATGTTGCTCCAGAAATAGAACCCTGTGCCGAGAATAGATTAGATTCCCAGGAAGAGAAGAATGTAGACTATGATGAAGGTCTGAAATCAGTGACTACAGAAAAGGAACCTGTAGGGGAAGATTCAGCCCAGCCTCCCTTGCCTTTTGTGAGAGCAGATGAGGCTCCTGGACCTGACCGAGAAATGCAGCAGCCCCAGCTTCCAGAGAAAACAGACAGTTCACTAGCAGAAGACTCCAAAATGGCTAATGCAAAGCAGCCAGGCTCAGGTGGAGAGGCTGGGCAGCTTGAGAAGGCCTCTGCCCATGCCTCACAGAGCTTCTGTGAAAGTTCTAGCGGTGAGTGATTCTCAGTTGTTCTGAGCTCCAACCACATTACCATTTAAGATGGAAAGTAGGAGGGTGCTGCATGCTTGTGTCAGGGCTGAGCTGCCTTAACTGGAGTTTATGCTTATGAATGACCAGTAGTACTTGGGACATCTAAGATTTGGAGTTGCATTTTTTAAAAATATAATTATTTATTGACTCATAGGTAATTTGAGTTTTACCAGCTTTGTAACGACTCAGTAGTAGTCAGTATGTATACCAGTCTACTTTTTCTCTTTAGGTTGCGTCGTATGTTTCTACTCCCCACCAGGCAGGGCCTGGCACATGTCACTACCCTACACCCACAGCCCCAATGTATTTTTATATTTTGACCCTTACTTTGAAGGACAAGGATGTGTTTTTGAGTATACAACAAAAAAATCACTGTATGAGTAGTATGCTGTTACTGGTTGTTTCCCCTTATGGGTGTTAGGTAAAATTTCCAAATTATATCTGTATATATCTATATCTGTGTATGTATTATGCATAAAATCTTAAATCTTTTTTTTTTTTTTTGGCTGTACTGGGGATCCAACTCACAACCTCATACTTGCCAAGCAGGCGCTTAAGCCACTGATCCAAACTCCTAGCCTTATTTTTTTTGAGGCAGGGTTGCACTATGTAGTTCAGGCCGGCCTTGCTCACATTGTAGCCTAAGCTGGCCTCGAACTCACAACGCTCCACCTGTCTCAGCCTCCCGAGTGCTGGGATTAAAGGCGTGGGCCACCACACCTGGCTAAAATCTTAAAATTTGAACTGGAGAAGATATTAGTTCTTTATGAAATCTAGCATGAGGACATAGATTGCATGCTAAAATATTCATAGAGTATGATATGTGGCATTAGCTGAAAGGAATTAAAACTTTCTGAATCTCTAGTTAGTATAATGTAAAACCAGAATAAAAAACTCAAGAAAATACAGATCTAAGAAAAACAAATTTCTGGGACTATAGAGGGTCACATGGGGGATATAGAAGTAACCATGCCTTTTGTTTTACCTACGTCAGTCCTAGTTTATACCCATTGTCTAGGTATGATTATTAATCATTAGATTTATATTCAGGGTTTATTTCCTTATTTTTATTTTTCTCTTCAGAACAAATTTTAGAGCTGAAAAGGAGGCTAGAACTATTGGGGTTCAGTGTCATCTTCTAAAGTTGTGGCCAATTAATGATTAAGGCGGGACCAGAACTTAGGTCTCTCCAGATTCCCAAGTCAGTGCTTTATCCCTCAAAACTGCTTAATATGATCTGATTCTGAAGAGTTAAGAGTAAACAGCTATCTGAATGATCTAAAATTCTGTACTGTTGAATATTTTAATAATTTTCATTACTAGCCAGGTGTGGTGGCACACGCATTTAATCCCAGCACTCGGGAGGCTGAGGTAGGAGGAGCGTTGTGGGTTCAAGGCCAGCTTGGGCTACAAAGTGAGCATAAGACCAGCCTGAGATACATAGTATGACCCTGTCTCAAAAAACTAGGGCCGGGAGTTTGGCTCAGTGATTTAAGTGCCTGAGTTTGATCCCTGGTGCCACAAAAAAATAAAATCAATAATTCTCATTACACTTAAAGTGTTCTTGACCTAAATAAAGTATCAGGGTTTATGGATTGTTTTTTTATATTATTTAGGAATAGTTTTTAAGTATCTTAACAATTTAATGCAAAAGAAGCTTCTAAAACACAGTTTAGTTAGATTAATAGTATTCTTCATGAATTCTAATTTATGCTATTAACATGGCAGCTAGCTGTTTTTTGTTATAGACCCTGCCATAGTAAAATTATTGTACTAGTATTAATCCAGATTATTTAAAATGTCAGTAAGTGATTTTTTACTTATTTTAAGATTTTAGTTATTGAATAGACAGCAAAAATCAGTGAAGACAATGATTGAAAAATAGTATTTATCGGAGAAGTTAAACAAAGTAGTTTTAGCCAGAAATTGCAATTCAGAAGAGAATAATTTTTGACTTCGAGGATTAATCTAGGGTAAATTATTCAGAACAGTGCAAAAAGAACGCAAAAAAAATTACTTGTACTTAAAATGTAGTTTAGTTGCTAAGTTGAAGAGAGAGTAATTTAAATGAGAATAATGTAAAAAGTTAATGGTTCTAGAGTTTGAAAATACAGAATAAAAAGTTTCAGTTGGGTGAGTTGCAGGTTTGTTCATTAGATTTCTGGATACTAGAGTTACAAGGGCACTTTTGTGTTTTTTAATACCACTATTGATTAAAAAAATAACATGCTTAGCCGGACATGATAATCCCTGCACTCAGAAAGCTGAGGCAGGAGGATCACTGCAAGTTAAAAACCAGCCTGGGCTACATAGTGATACCGTATCTCAAAAACAGAAACAAAAACAAAAACATAACAACAACAACAACAAAAAAACATGCTTAAGTGTGAGAAATGTTGAAACAGCACAGCATGGGGGACTTGGGAGTGGGAAGAAGAGGAAGTAGGAGTAGTGGGAAGACTTGTGACTTCTCCAGACACCTGTGTATGGGCTACATCTCCTGACAAAGCAAAGTTAAAAAGATAGTATTAGAAGCACAACCTTACTCAACAAAAAACAAATTCATGGTGGGTTGATGACATGAAAAACTGTAACCAGTTCAGTAAATCTTTAATTAAATCCTAAGCAGTAGTCTGTAGTAGGTTAATAATAATCAGAGAATCTAGATGTATTTGGGGCTCTTGCTGTATGATCTTTGTTGGTTTGCTTGATGCAGTGTCATCCTAACTGGCTATGAGTGTCAGAGGCAGACCCTAGACTGTTTATAGTGTCACCCAATATAGAAATTCCTCTATTTTTAATTAGATAGCTTTTCATTAATTAAAATAAGTGACCAGAGCTTGGTATGATGAAACATGTGTGTAATCCTAGCACCCAGGAGGATGAGGCAGGAGGATCAAGAGTTTGAAGCCAGCCTGAGGTATATATAGCAAATTCAGGGCTAGCCTGGACTACATAGTGGGCTCTGAGAGACAGAGAGAGAGAGAGAGAGAGAGAGAGAGAGAGAAAACACTAGTTTTTAAAGAAAAAAATGGACTTTAAATTATAATAGAAAGTTAGGAGAGGCCTTCCTGATTTAAGAGTTGTAAATATTGCTTTGTATTAGAATCCTTTGAAGTCCATGTAGTAAGAATAAATTCCATCATGGATGGGTTGATAACTGGTACTAAATTTCCTTTTGTTTTTTCATTCATATCTTTCTTCATAGGTTGATATGTTGATATAAAATAGGCCAACTCATAATCTGGAAAAGTGAACAAGGACTTGACTATTTAAAGAATGTAGGTTAGAGAACCAAGTATTTGGGAAATTCTAGTAAATTTACAAGGATAAAATATTCCAGTAAATGTACTTTGCAGGATTTGGTGATAATTTGACTAGATTAGTAATGATTTTCAGATGAGTGAACAAAAGCAGGGAAATAGGAAGGTATTTGGAGGACGTTGAGGAAAAGCTTCATGAACATGAATAATTAAAGAAAGAGTGGAAATATAGGCTGCTACTACTTAATTGAATACTGACTAAAGAGTTAGGAATTTATCTTCCAGTGGAAACCTTGAAGACTTTTGACAAGGAGCCAGCACGTTTGAAGCCATGTTTCATAGGAAGGTTACTTTTTTTGCAGTGTTTAGAGAGAAGGGGACTGGGAA
>RJWM01046519.1:0-11372 GCA_004363535.1 Dasyprocta punctata
AGCATCTTCTCAGAATGAAACAAATCAGAAAAAGTCATAAGATCTTGAAATGCATCATGCCCTCTCACAAATTTTTATGTTGGTTATAGTAAAATTTTAAATTGATTGACTTTGGGATCAGGCCTGGGAATTGGTAGAAGACACTTCTAGAAGGGTCTGGGTGTATCATGGAGATGATTTCTTGGGGTCCAAGTCCACAATTAATTCCCTTTGCCTTTCTCTCTTTCCCAACTCTGTCTCTAGCCAACATGAAGTCAACAGTCTTGATTCACAATGCTCTTCTGCCATTATATCTCTGCCTTGGAGAGAGCCAATCATAGACTGAAACTATGAGCAAATTAAACAGTTCTTTTAAATTGTAGGTGTTGGGTAGTGTGTCTCTGCTGTAAGCTGAATAATACAGAAAATTAGTACTGGAAGTCACGCCTTTTCTCTGACTATACCTGACAGTATGTTTTATATGACTTTGCACTGTTTTGCAGCAATGCCCTAGCATACTATAAAGAGAGTGTAATAGGTGATTTTGGTCAGAGCTGAGACCAACAGAATCCTGATAAGAATGTAAACAATGAAGGCAAGGTTTTGGAGACTCAGTTGGGACTAATGACTCTACTGGCAATTGGACTAGAGGCCATACAAGGTAAATTCTGGCAGTTCTATGTTTTCCTAATGTCCCAGACTTTGTGAAGCTGCAATTAAAGGTAGTATACTAATTAATCTTGTTGGGAAATTGAAAAGACTGACTAATGTTTAGTCTGTAGTCTGGGTACTGCTTGTTCTTTGAATCAGATTTACAGTGATAATTGGGAGAAAAAAGCAGTGCAAAAAAAAACACTGATATCTTAAATTTGGCCCAGGAAAGATTATGTGTGTAGTTGGGGCTAAAAAAAAAGGATGGTTTCTGAAGAGATTCGCTCCATTAAAATAAGTCAAGTACTTTGGTAAGGGACATGAAGAAAGAGTCCTTGATAATCCTAGGAAGTAACAAGGTTCCACAGATTGTAAGTTCAAAGGGACAAATATGTCAATATTTCTTTCAAGAACGAGTCCCTAAAACTAAAGAACTAATTCCTCAATATTAATTTCACTGTACACAGTCATCCAGGAAAAGACATGACCAGAGTCACAGTCCAAGGGTACCTCACTTCTTTTTTAAATAAGAAAAGATTTTAGTAACATCTCTTTGATGATGGTTTTACTGGTATGCAGTGTGAAAGAATTGTGCGGCTAGGGGGCATGCACTAAGATTTCAAAGAAAAGCATGGTAGGCCACATAGGAGACCTTCAAAGGGCAATACATGAAATCATAGAAATGAAGCCGAAAGTACAGTGGAAATGCTAGCTAGTTGGAGATGCCAAAAACATAGAATAACTGCTGAGGAAAGCTGTAGGTCACAAATGGAACCAGCCCAAGAGAAAGTCCTATGAAAGTCACAGCAATGGGGCGACTCAAGTGCTTTGGAACTTACATTCTATCACTGTATGCTCTGGATTCCAGATATAGAGCTACAGAATTTAATATTTTCCTTGATGATTTTCCATCTTGCTTTGGTTCAGTTGTTTTCTGGTCCCTTATTCCTCTTTTTAAAAACGGGAATGTTCACACTGTGTGTGCCATTGCATCTTCGGATTACGCAACTTTTTTTTTTTTTTTTAAAGACATTCTCAGCTAAGAGTTTGCGTGGAGTCTTAGAAGAGTCTTGGAGTTGGACTTTTGAGATGTTGGGAAAACAGTTATCGAATTTCAAGTTACATGTTGGACAGGTGAATTACATTAGGTGGAACTATGAATTTGAGGTCTTTTTTGGAGATTAAGTATGCTTTAAGGAAATGTATTTGGGTAGTAAGTTGAAAAGGAGTGGAATATGGGGGATAGAGATTCAACCTGATCAGCTTTGGGATTTACCCTGGAGATTGGTGGAGTATTCTTTTAGATGTCTGGGTGGGTCATGGAAACATTGCTTTGGCCTCCATGACTACTCCCTTTCCTCTTCAGCTCTGGCACTCTTCCCTTGTTCTGCTTCCTGGCTGTCACAAAATAAATAGATTTACTCCACCAGATTCTTCTACCATGATGTTTTCCCCTTGCAGCTAGCTGACTATGGATTTCAAGCAACACCAAGCAAATTAAACTACTCTTCTTTTAGGTTGTGAATATTGGTCATTTTATCTCAGTAATGAAAATTCACCTTCCTTGATAGGAAAGCACCTTCCCTGACAGGATTCTTTAAAACCCAACCTAAGTCTTCCAAAGTTATCTCCAGTTCCTCTCAGCACTCTCTGCATTTCTGATTCTTCTTGTACTAATGATGTATAACTAAATACCAGCCTTTGTGAAAAGCTGTATCTCAACCATTCATTATGTAGTAAGAGACACTATATGGAGAAAATAATATATAAACTGTTTAGTGGGAAAATATAAGAAGTGGGAAAGTGGGGCAGGAATGGAAACATGGAAATGAATTTAAAAGATAGCAAGCAAACAGAAATAAAATATCTTCCTAGAATTGGATGATATTTTATGAAAATAAACTGAGTATGTCAAAATTTCAAACAATTTTTAAGTGTCAGAACACCACCTAAAGATCTGGTCATGATAACATGTAAATTAAACTGAAGTAATTATAAAACACACATTAGGAAGAAGCCATGGTTCCCTGTACTAAAATCTTTACATACTCTTTTGCTATATAATGGTAGATATTCTGAAATGATTACTTTGATGTTTCAGAAAAAGGTTGTCACAGTACAGGCAAAGAAAATAATGTTTGATGTTCATTAAATGTATTTTCATAACACTAAAATAAGACTGTTTTTCCTCTCTTAAATATTCCTATCAGTGTTGGTCTAGTTGCAGAAATGAAACTTTGGGATGACTTCCTCCATGACTTTCTTATTTTTCCCTTTGTTGCTTGGTATTTAATAACTCAGCACCACAACTTTAGTGTGTATTATTCCATTTTGTGCAGCAATGGAATGTCAGAAGTTGATACTATATTTTCTTTTCCCACTTTCGCTACTTCTATTTTTTCAACTTCTTCAATATTGTCACTTTCTTGAGGACAAACATATTCGAAGTCATAAATCTAAGTGAACTTTTTTTTCAAATTAACTGTGCTGTCATGGGCCTGCTTGATTGTATCATAAAAACTTCCAGCTACTTCCTAACCTGATTATTTCCTAACCCAAGTGTCTTCTCCCTGAGAAGCATCAGAGTATGTTAAAAGTGTTATTCTCCTAAAACACATTGTGAATTCCTTTAACAAATGAATTAATGTATTCTGTAATTTTTTCAGTTCGCATTGAAGCTCTTTGTAATTTGATGGTTTTGTCTAAGATACCTTGCTATTCTTTGGTAGTTAAGAAATATATTCTGCAAAAATTTTCTCTAAAATCACTTCATGTAAACAATAACATCTGTCATTTCTATCTCAAACACCCAATCACATGAAGAAATGAAAAATGCAGTTTTTTCTTAAGAGCAGGTATGTTTTCTACTGATAAAAAATTAAGATGATAAAATACATTTCTTTTTTATGACAGTGAAGTGACTATTCAGATTGACAACTATTCTTGAATTACATACCAGTGTTATTGTGTTATCAGTCTATTTTTTCTTTTTGTTCATTCTTCATTTTTTTCATGGTCCTGGGTATCCAACCCAGGTACATTCTACCACTGAGCTACATTACCAGTTCTTTTTGCTTTTTACTGTGAGAAAGGATCTCACTAACCTTCCCAAGCAAAACTCAAAATGTGCAATAATCCTACCTGTGCCCCTCTTAATGCTGAGAATACATACATTTGCCACTGTGTAAGGATTTCTACTGCTTTCTTATATTTCATCTTGCCACCTACAGTCCTTTAAGAAAAAAAGCCTGTCTCTGGTTAAATTTGAAAACAAATGTAGTAGATACACTTCTTATAGAATGGAATGTGGCAATTACTTAATTTTTAACATTCTGTATTGATATTATTCAAGTTTTTTTAATCATAGCTTCAAAGAGAATTTTTAGAATTGTTTCTTTGTAATTGAACACCCAAGAAATTTTGTAACTACAGATATATTGTGCATATTTTTATGGATAGATGCATATCTGTTCTTTATTCACAAGAAGAATAAGAATTTTTTTGGTCTAAGAAACAATTTCTGTCCATTGAGGAGTGGTATCTACCTGGGGAGAATATAAGTTCAAGTCAAAAGAGAGGTTCATAAAGCTTTTAACATGTCATAAAGAATTTTACATAGCATAATTCCTTGAACACCCAGTAAGTTGGCACTGCTTTCTAAAACATTTGCCCATCTCATACAGAATAACTCAGGGAATCTCTGGAGTTGTAGTTAATGCTCATCCCTTTCTAAGACAAGGTAAGAGAAAAATATTATCATAATGGATTTCCTTTTATTTGGTGATCTACTTGACCCAGGTATTTCTAAGTATTAGTGTATTCTTTTCTGTTAAATTTTGACATAAACTATTATTTTCTGTTTTAAACCAGTATTTCAAATAGCTTCTACTACATTACTAATGCTGTAACATTTTTCTTTCTAAATGTCTTTATGATACTATATATTAATCTCTAGTTTTAGTTCATTTTTATCTGATATTATTTGTATTGCATATAAACATGTTGATCCATTTTCCTGAAAAGGCCAACTATGATCTCTGCTTTGTTTATTGTCCTTGTTTTTTTCACAAATCATTTCACTACCTTCTGTTACCCCACAAAAGATTTATCTGTATCAGTGTGAGAAAAAACATATCATAACTGGAAAATACAATGTGACAGTCAAGGTGAAATATCTGTGAAATTTTCTACAAGAAATATATAAATATATAAATACATATAAATTCTTCCTAAAGCCTCTTGCACTCGAAGTTGACCCTTTGGAAGATGATTGGATTGTGGAAGCTTATAGCTGACTTGTTATTTGTAGTTGAAGTCTAGTGAAGATGCTGGTCACTGGGGCTGTGACCTAGAATGGTTTATTTGTCTCTCAGGTTTCTTTCTTGATCTCTCTCCGCTTCCTGCTCTGCCATGTCCCTCTGACATGCCACCCCGCTTTACATTTAGGTGACTGTGGACTGAAATCCCTACAAACTGAGAGCCAAAACAAACTACTCCTAGCCAGGCCTGGTGGCTAACACCTGTAATCCCAGCTCAAGGCAAATTTGGGCTACATAGTGAGTTCAAGACCAGTCTGGAAAACATGGGGAGACCCTCCCTCAAAAAGCAACAACATCAACAACAACAACAAATAAATGGTTTATGGTATGAATGTCAAATGTGTCCCAGCAAGAAGCAAGTTACCATACTTTAATTTTTCTGAAGAATATTCAAGTTTTAGTCTAACAGTTATAAGTTTCTTATCTAGTATAAGAGAACAAATGAGATTTTGGCTATGATATTCATTGAATGAAAGAAAAATATCTCCTACTTCTCAAATACTAGCAATATTTCCTTTTGCTGAGAATAAACTCATATTGTTTCCCATTCAATCACAAAATTTAAAGGGTTTTTTCCAATTTATACATAATTTTATCTCTGTCTACCTTGAGAAAGGCATTAAGGCAAATCAAGATATAGTGACCTATTAGCTTTTTTAACCATGCTTATGGAATGCCCCAGAGTCAAAAATTAGTAATTTTCAGGTATGTTTCCTTACTTTAACCTTACGTAACATTAAATAGGCTGATTTAGAACTGTATGCTCTGTATTTATTCCTCTGCTGACAATTTACTGAAGCAAAAAAAGATCATATTTTCTATTTTATCCAACATATTCATTTAAATTACAGAAGCTGACATAATTAGAAAAAATAATTTATATTTCTTTTTTTACTTCACAGAACTCTGTTATGGTTTAGACCTAAATTGTACCCCAGGACTCTCATGTGTTTACATGTAGGGCTTTTGAAAGATGATGAGATCCTAAGGGTGCTATGCTCATCAGTGGATACATTCGCAGATGAGTCCATAGCTAAATGTCTTGTTAGGAAATGGGACTTGGTCAGAAGAAGTGGAGTGTGACCTGGAAGGGTGAATCTCCCTCCTCGTCTCTTTCCTTCATTCTCTACTTCCTGACCACCATGACTGAAACCATTTTGCTTCACTATGGCCCTCTGCCACACCATTTCTGTCTTGAAGTGAGTCAACCAGGGACTGTAACCAAGAGCCAAAACAGACATCTTTAGATTTCAGGTGTTGGGTACTGAGTCTGAACAATGAGAAAGTAATGAACACAGAGTACACTCATTTATAGAAGGAAGAGTTAAGATACACCAAATATAGAGCTCCATTTAGATTCAGAAAATATAGATCTTGATTCTGGCCTGCTCATTTGCTTCCAGTTTGCTATCTTTCCAACATGTATTCCTGTATCCTATAACTTTTAGGAATAATCACAAATATGTAAAACAGAGTACCTGCAGGAAGCCTTATGCAATGTCAGTTTATTTCAATTTTGGAGCAAATGGTTGTGCTACATATCATAATACAAAATACTGTATCTATATATCTATATAGCTGTATATCTATATGTAGATATCAAAGTTGAATAGAAACTCATATTATCTTATTGAATTTTTCAAGTTTGTTTTTAGTTAAATAAGAGAAATAAGCCAGACTGGATATTAAAAAGCACAGACAAATTTCAAAAGAATATACACTTCGTTTTACTGCCAGTACACAGTCAAAAAGTAAAGAAACTTTAATGTTCATTGGCCAAGGAGAAATCATCTGTGAGAGTAATGAGATTTGGTCTATGAAACGTTATGTCTGTGGAGCATTATTACTCTACAGGAAGAGTGCAGTCAGTAGAATTAAGTGATATTATAAAACTGGATTCTGGAATAAAAGAACAGATAGAAGTCACAGTTCTTTAAAAAAAATATTACTATGAGAAACCAAAACTCTATAATCTGTCTACAAAGATAATAAAGAAGAAAGTTACTGACTGATTTCAGACTTAAAGTCTGTAGACTCTAAATGGAGACTGCAGCTCCCATCCAACACAAGTATGTGCCACTTTGATTTGGTCTGCCCAGAGGAAACATTACTCCAGCTACTTTCATAAAGACCGATTGCTTTTGACAGAAATCTGTCTGTGCAGACTTGGATGAGTATGATACTGAGGAGTCATAAAACCATTAGAAAAGACTGTGGGCCCAGTGGAGTTCCCCATAAAAATGTTCAGATAGAAGGAATACGACAGTGAAAAAGGGGTTGTGTTTGCTCTATATAAATCCACTGTGTGAATTATGACACACATAGTGAATATTTCCTTTTCTAGATTTCAGGAATCCCAATGAAGCAATCTTTCAGAGATATCATAAACTAAATAGTGAGAAAACGAGCTGAAGAAATATTGCCTGCTTTTATATATTTATTTTTGAAGACTGCATCTCGATAAAAGCAAAAAGGTCTTCCATCATTGGTTACAAAAGCTTTTCTTTTTTTACAGTTTGAAGGGAAAAGCTATATTTGTTTGCAGGATGGGTTCTCTGAGAAGTAGACACAGATTAGTTTCAAGCATTTTAGTGGGATGTGCTTTTGAAATTAACATGTGGCCAAAGAAAGCAGGGGTGGACTGTGGCAGAAGTATAACCGCTATACAAAGCCAACTGCAGCCAAACCTAGAATGAATTCTAGAATTAGAATTGCAAGTCAGATTTTTTTGAACTACATCAAAATATCTAGGCCTTCATTTTCAGATGTCAGTTAGGAAGTGGGTGACACCAGGGTGACACCTTGGTCAAAGGAACTCTCAATAGCCATGGTGCTCCCTGAAGAGGCTGGCAGATGATGGGTATCTGTCTGCATTATTCTCAGAAGCTAAGACATCACTTTCTTCCTCAAAGGGAATAAGTGATGCATCTTATTCTTTTGTCTGCATTGCCCTTTAATTAGACAGACTATAAAGAAATTGTGCATTGTTATGACTGGATTGAGAATGTGTGATACTGGGATTAAAGATTTTGAGCTAGGATGAATTTACGCTACAATGCTAGGATTATGGGTGCCTCACTCTGGATGTGAGTGCTACCTGCTCCAAAGTACTCTGGATAGAATATAAGGGAAAGAAAGAGGACTGCTGCTGTTGCTTGTTACTTGTTGCTTACCTCTTCATTGCTTTGCTGCCTTCTGCCTACCATGAACTGATGAACCATTTCTCTACTGCAATGCCCCTCCATCATGCCACCTTGCCTTGGAGCCAGCCAACTATGAGCTGAAATTCCTACAAACTGAGCCACAGTAAACCCTTGCACTTTTAACTTTGGGTTCGATAATGTCTGATAAATTAGAATAGGTAACAAAGACATGCAAATACACAATCATTATAATATCAGTTGATCATTGTTTTCAAGTGAAAAAATCAACTATATTATCAAAGTTACAAAAGTCTACAATTTGAATTTTCTGACTCATACTAATGGTTTTCTTTTTCCACCTCTGTGTCCATAAATCTGGTTCATATTTCTTAAGTTTGATTCATAAATGATAATGAAAGACTTAGATAAGGTGAGGTTTCATCCTTTCTGTCTTTTAACTTTTACAAGCACCCAGAAAGTCAGCTATTATTTTCTACCTTATGTAGACAATACAGAAGAACAGCTAGCAAATAACAGAGCTTGATTTTGCATTTAGGACAATAATATGTACTTATGATTTTTGTGCAGGCAAAAAAATCTGTTTTACTAGGCATAACATTATGAAGTGTTTTAGTTGCACGACAGGTTGAAACCCAGTGATAAATAGGATAATGACTTGGAAAAGTTAGCAACTCATCTTGAAATCATTTCCTTGGTTTAATTATAGCAATTAAAAAAATACACATTTTAATAACATTATTATATAGCAACTCAGAATTTACATGTATTTTATTTGAAAAATAAACCTAACTTGTAGAAAATGTCTAGGCATTAGGGTATCATCTCTTTTCTTCCCAATTTGGGATCTGTCATGATGCTGGTATGGTTTTTTCATTGTCATAATAAAATGATAATGAATCAAAGTTCCCAGCATTTTTACTCCTCAGTTGTGTTACAGAGACTACGCATTTACTTTTATCTAATTCCCAACTTAGTCAAGTGGGAAAATAATTTAGGTACTAAAGCACTACACTAACACTTACTTGCTAAAGATCATTATTTACAATTGGGTTGCAAATTTTGAAAGTCAAACTTCAATTTAAATGATGGAGGATAAAACTTTAACATTGCTTTTTGTTCTAATTTTCAGAACTGTCATTTTAATCATTAATTTGCCAGTACGTGCTAAACGTGTAAAACTTGCCAGGTGTAAGAGCAAAGGAGATGCTACAGGGCTAAACAGCATAAAATATACTCCCTAATAGTATCCACTTAATTTTTCTCAAAGATATGACAATTATTTATTTAAAATCTAAAATTAAGATACAAAAAAGGTGTTGAGTCTTTTCTATGTTGTTTCTAAATGTCTTCTGTAAATAAAGTTGCATGTTGCATGCAGATGCTGATGTAGTGCCAATGTTAATGTGATATCATTATGTATATACGTACATAAACACAGTAAATTATATTTGCTTACTATTTTCTAGTTTGAGAGACACTTTTATGTGTATTACCTCATATAATCATCACATCATATTATAAGGAAGTTACTATGATCATTTTCATTTTACTGAAGAGAAAATTAATGTTAAAAGAACTCAAATCAGTTAATCAATTTGTACAAAAAGTAAATAGCACAACTGCAACTCCAACCCAGACTTTTCTACTATAAATCTTGTATTTCCCACCTCATGAACTTTCTTCTACCTTACTTTGTCTTTTGTATTCTTTCTTCTTTACAGGGATATTATTGTTTGGCTCTGTTTCAGCTGATGGACTTTGGGGAAGAAGAGAACTACCATACCTCTCTTAAATCTTACCCCCTGTGACAAATGTTTTGATTACCTGAAATTAAATTTCATAGAAAATTGGTATAAATTTGAAACAATAATTATAAAATTCACTCTACTAAGTCATCAGTGAATGCTAGTCTTAGGTATGAAGTAAACTTGATCTACATGTGTCTCAGAATGATTATTCCTGCATGTAAAATAAACCAAGATATCTTATCCTCCTTGTAATTGATTTATGCAAGCAGAAACTTTATAAGAGCTTCATCTGTCAGGATCTACTACAATTTCAGAGACAAGAGGGAAATATAACTACCAGAGGCTCAAATTTAAATCTGGATTTTGAATTCTACATCAAATTAATTCCCCACTTGCAGCATTCACATGTTGGTCAGTTTCTTAAAAACTGAATATGGAAATATAAGAAGGTTTGGCTGCAATTAATTGCTTTAAAATTTAAACAATGTTCTGTTGTTGCAGGCAACTTGTAAGTGGGCCTTTAAAAATCACTAAAACAGGAAGAAAATCTGTTTAGCTAAGACTTGAAGTAGAATTTCACATTTAATATTAAATAATATTTTAAATTAGAAAGTCTGTGTCTAACACACTCAATTAAAAAAAGAAATCAAAGAAATCTGACTGTTGAGTATATTTAGGAAGGAATAAGCACTGAAGAAAATAATTTCACTTCTCGACACAATACAGTATAGAAAAAGAACATATTTCTCAATGCAGCACTTTCCTAAAACATTGTATAGATATAATCTTTTTATTATTTGATAAAACCAAATTTACCAAAGATAAATACAAATATATTTGCACAATCATTTACCGACTGAGTGGTAAAATGAATGAATTCTCACTTTTCTCTGATCTCATAGCAATTTGTAAATGCCATTCTCAGCATTTCAGCATTTATGTAATAATTTGCTTTTATAACTCAGCTACCCAATTAATGTTCTAAAGGGCAGAATATGTCCCTTGTTCGCATTAATGCTTCAGCATGAACTGAGTTTGTTCGTCCATAAATAATAACTAATTTTTTGGGGGAATAGGGTTATTGCTCCACTCTTAGAAAGAATGTGATAATGCATAAAATTACTAAGTAATTATATTTGCAATTTGAACTAACTTAGTTGTACACACTTCCATTAAATCATTTATTCAACCATATTTGTTGTTAGTTTGACATGAACAGCATTTTAGGGGTGGGGATAAAATGAAGGACAAGGTACTGTGTTCTCTGATTTCATACCATTTGAACTATAGTGCAAAAAGTAGATATTAAGACATAATAGCCTTTTAAAAAACTACAACAGTGATAACCTTAAGTAATAAAGATTCATTATATAACCAGGGCAGATAGGGCTTTTAAGCTTCCCTTATGAAAATTACATTCTAATGGGGAAGATAAATATTAAAACAGAAAAGCACATACACGTAAATAATTTTGAATTTTACTGAACGTTGTGGGAAAAAGTACAGGAAGT
>RJWM01046520.1:0-12294 GCA_004363535.1 Dasyprocta punctata
CCCAGGACTCCAGTCGCTTTCGACATCAGCACATCTTGTAACCACCACACACACCCCACAGCCTTCACCACAAATGAACCTGGAGTAGAATGGACAACTAATTCTACAAAAGGTCCCTATCATTTTGCCACTGAGAAAGTCAACAACCAAGGATCACCACAAAAGAAAATTAGAATAGAATTTATAACTCAGAAATAAATCTGAATCTCAATAGATGTATCTTACGCCATAATGATGTTTCAAATCACTGAAGCAGATGGATATCTCATTAAATATGGTTGAGATGACAAAGTAAGTGCTGTTGTTACTTATAGTATTATCCCTAGATCTTAAGAAAGAAATGGAAAACTAACGTAGCTTGTCATTTTAATATAATTTAAATGTTCTTATTTTAAAAATCAGGGGTCATATGAAAGATAGAATAATCATTCAGCAAATGAAAAATATAAGGATTGCAACAAAAGGTCAATGATGATTCTATACGAAAGCACTAATGCATGGCAAATCTATTTTAGAGAGTTTTTCAAAGTCCCACCAAACAGTTACTATTAATATTATATTGCCTGCACTCAGGTACAAAACACAGGACTGTGCAATATTTTTGCAGGTCTGCCATAAACAATGTGAGGACTCTTCTACTAGGAAAACAGAAGGGACAATGGAGATTGTGGTGCCAATTGGCAAACTGATTAGTCCCTCCTATTAAACTATCTTTGCATAACACAGAGTCTAAAACAAGAGATGTACATTATTCATACCTGTCCCTTTGTGAAAATGAGATAAAAATCACTTAAAAACAAGAAAAAATGTGTCTGATAACATTTTGTAATTACATATAGGATTCCTTTTAGACATATATAAAATGAATGTTGGTTGAAAATAAGCATCATAGAATGCTTGAGAACTATGGGTCATGAAACAAAATCTAAAGCAATTCTTAAGAATAAAAATACATATTCCAAAATATTGAGAAATACTAAGTATTCTCCCGCTTTATGAACACCCCAAAAAGAAAATTTACTTATTTCATTTTGTCCTTTTTGTAAATTCAAAATAGTTTTAACTAAAAATTTATAATAGAACCTCCTGGACTCAGTCATTTCAATAATTTAGATGTCAATTCATTTTATCTGCTTTAACTAATCTAGGTTATATATTGGAAAATATTATTTTACTAAAAAATAGTACCATAGTACCAAAGTAGGAGAGCATTCGGATTCTACAAAAGGATTTTCTAACCTCTGACTTAAAATATGTAAAATGCTCCCCACCCCTTTTTTCATTTATTGGACTGTTGGTCAGTTTGTAGTAATATCCTTCCTTGTGTCTAAAGTGTATTTCCACATCTACATTTGTCAAGTTGTATTATACTTATCTAAAGAGAAGTTCTCCACTACATATTGGGATATTTGTGGAGAAAGACTAATGGAGGAAAGAAAAAAAAAAAGGAAGGAAAGAGATAGAAATGCAGCAACTAAGAGGTAAAACTCTTCTGAAAGAACCTACATGATTTCTTGGGAATATTTTTCAATTTATCAACATCCTAAATCATTGAATTGCAATTTAAAAGAGCCTGATGTAAGTGGAAGGGATCTAAAGCAGCTAAATGTGGCATTGACAGCTTACTCTTCTACTGCAGTAATAAGAGAATAAACCTTTCCATTGTTAAAAAAAAGTTTAAGTATAGTTCACCACACAACAGTCTCAAATAATTCTTTTCTAACTGAAAAGTACAAGGTAGTTGAGTTTTGGAGACTAGTCCTTAAAATTATTAATAAATTTGAGCCATTGAAGTTATTCACTAACTGATTTTACAAGCTATCTCTTCTGCTTTTCCTTCAAGGAGACAATTCGATTCCACAGTCGCATCATGGCATTCTTTACGTCTTCATTCCTCAGAGTATAGATGAGTGGGTTTAGCATTGGGGTGATGGTGGTATAAAACACAGACACAGCTTTATCCAGTGGGAAAGTGGTGGATGGGCGAAGATAAATAAAGATACAAGGGACAAAGAAGAAAGTGACTACAGTCAGGTGAGATCCACAGGTAGAGAGAGCTTTGCGTCGGCTCTCTGCAGACCGTCTCCGAAGACTAAACAGGATGACTATGTAGGAGGCTAAAAGAATGAGGAAACAGCCCAGGGAGATAAGACCACTGTTGGCAACCACCAACATGTTCACAAGGGTTGTATCAGCACAGGCAAGCTTTAAGACTGGGTGGACATCGCAAAAGTAGTGGTCTATGGTCTGCGCACTGCAGAAGGGCAGCTGAAAGGTCAGGAGTGTTTGGACGAAAGAATGACCAAGGGCCCCCAGCCAGGATAGTGACGCCAGTGTGGTACAAACATTGACACTCATGATGGTAGTGTAACGGAGGGGGTGGCAGATGGCAGCGTAGCGATCAAAAGCCATGACGGTCAAAACAAAAATCTCAGCACAGCCAAAAAAATGGAAGGTAAACATCTGCGTTATACAGCCCCAGTAGGAAATAGTCTTTTTCTCAGAAACAAAATCCACAATCATCTTGGGTGCTGTGGCTGAGGAATAGGTAATGTCCACAAAGGACAGGTTGCCAAGGAAGAAATACATGGGTGTATGCAGCCGGGAATCAGAAGAGACTGTAAGCAAAATTAGTAAGTTTCCCACCATAGTCACAATGTAGAAGAGGAGGAACAGGGCAAAGAACATCAACTGCATTTTAGGATCTTGGGAAAGCCCCAGGAATACAAACTCAGTGACATTGTTGGCCACTTCCATGGGACTCTGACAGAACTAATGTAGTCAGTCTGGTTCTCTGCAAAAATAAACACATAGCCACGATAAGCATGGGCAAACATAACAGGAATGGTTGTAGAAAATGCCTAAGTGGTGCAAAGTATCTAAGCAATATAAACAAGTAAAAAAAATTCCTATTTCTTGAACATGGTTTATGGATTTTTTACATTTCTTACATTATTCTTTCACATTTCACTGTTTATTCCAATTAGTCGTACATTTCCTTGCTCCCAATCCTTCTCCTCACTCTCTTTTTCTTCCTCTCCTTCCTCTCTTCAGAAATTCTCTTTAAAATCATAAGATTTGAGACTTGTCAGTGGATAAATTAATTGTTGAAGCTGCAGATACAACAAGAAGTCTGAATCTGATAGCTGATATCTGAAATTTCAGGTGAATTTTTAAAATATATATATACATATATACACATCACTCTTAGAAAAGTAACATTTTATGTACTCAAGCAAGACTGTTTTCCATTTCTCAGTTAGATGAAAACTTTTAGTGTATTAAAACTCATTTTTTAGTGTCTGAGGAAAAAATAGACAGCAGTGTCCTGCTTCCACATAACTCATGCTATAAATCATGTTGGGGAAGTTGGAGTCCTAAACACTGTATGTGTAAATTCCTTTCCTGCCCAGTAAGGGACACTTGGGAACAGGTTAACCTGTGCAAAGAAATAATATTTTTCTATATTGCTCTAAGAAAGGGAAAAGTTTAAAAATTATTGAGTTTTCATTGACTTGCCTTGAAAAGGACTCAGATAAATTTTTATTCTTGTGATCACAGGCAAGAATTAAAAGAAAAATTTCCCACACGTGCCATGTTATAAGTGATAGTTTATATATAAATGTTTAATATTATCTTATAAACTATGTATGGGTGTGCTTAAGGCATACAAAGAAAAAAGGTATCGGGCAAGAATAATCACAAAAGAATTATTGAAAGAAATGAATAACAAGATAAAATGTAAACACATTCCTCATATTTAAAATAGCTACTTATAAAATGTTGCAAGTTACTAGCTATACTCCATCTTTACTAAGAATATTTCCTTTCTGCTTGGAAAATAGGAAGACTGATGCCCTGAAACTGAATGGTATAAATTTGAGTATTTTGATTGACTGGATAATTTTGGATAAATCAATTTATCTTCTCTGAATCTTTTCAATTACAATGCATGAATGGTGAAATTATTATGTCATAATTCAAATGAAGCCATCCATCTAAATTTTCACTGTATTTTGAATTTCTTTGCTTCATAATTTGAATCTATAAAATGGAATCTCTCTAAATTCAACTTATAATTTGGTCTATGCAAATATTGCATAGACATTAAATGGCAAAACTACCAGAAAACATTAAAAGTTCCCTTTAACTTTGTTCCTGAGATAATAATATACAGTGTCTTTCTATCTCCACTACAGAGATAGTACTAGGTAATAACACTTACCGTGCACTTTACTGTATGTAGGATTATGTCCTAAAGTTTTTATATGTTAACTGATAGTCTCACAATGATTTCATAATTTTTATTATTTCCACATTGGAAAGCAGAATACTAAAAGCTGGAAAAATTTGGTAATTTGCTCTAGGTAATAGTTAAGGAAAGGTTTATATTTGAATTGTTGTATTCTGCTTTTAGCATACACATAATACATATCCTCTTAATAAGGATAATAGATGGGTAGATAAATAAATAAACTTCTCAGGACTGGGGATTTAGCTCAGCAGTGTAAGCACCTGCCTGACAAGTGTGAGGTCATGAGGTCAACCCCTGGTACTAGGAAATAAAATAAATAAATAAATAAATAAAATTCTTAGAAACATAACAACTTAAAAATCATTTTTTGACTTATGCTTTAAAGTCCTTCAGCTAGAGAGCATGCTTCTATCTCTAAATTCTTTTAATATTCTATGAATTATGTTCTCAACACCAAACCAATAGGCAAAATGTATTTAATAAAAGATGTTTAGGTAAATAGAAAACACTTAAATTGTACTTACTGTGTGCCAAGTATTGTTCTACGTGTTTCACATGCAATAATACATTTAATTACTGTAACAATTTTATGAAGTAGGCGTTCACTATTGGATCCAATTCAGGATAAGTAAACTAAAGCCCCCAAAAAAGTAAGTGACTTGCCCATATCATAGAGAGTGATTAGCAGAGTAGGTATTTAAACTTAAGCCTAACCCTAGGATATATTTTCTTAATAACTACTGAAAACTGAGTTAGATTTAACTTATTAACAAAGAGGATGCAAACTGTTGTGCAACGTAGGGGCACAGAAAAGTGAAGAGAGTAGGAAAGACATTGCAGAATAGCGTACATGAAGAAAAAGGAGTATAAATAACCATGAAAGTTGCTATGAGGAATTCCAAGTTTGATATGACAAACATAAGAAGTGTTGAGAGATGAGGCTGAAACCAAGACTAGCCCAAATGAGGAAGCCTCTTGTGAGTTAAACTGAGGAGTTAGGAATTTGTCCTGAATGACTCTGTATACCATAAAGGAAGATCAGTTCCAAATCAAGAAAGGAGTTGAAATGGGAGTTGATGAAGAAAAGTTAAGAAGAGACTATATGGAACCCAGTTTACCTAGTTTCAAAATCCAGCTCTACCTCTTAGTACAAAACAGTGTCAACGAAGTTGTTTAACTCCTTCTGCCTCAGTTTTGCTCAGGGCTAAAATGTGGATAAGGACAATGAGTATCATATGAAGGATTATAACAAGCATGCATGTGTGAATACACACATATGCATAACATATAAAGTACTTTTGTGAATAATACACTTTAAGTCACTATAGTATTGTCTTTACATATCTTAGCCACTGGAGAACATACTGACAGAAAAGCAAAAGAACAGAGAGGATAGGGTCATCTTTGGACACTAACCTCCTTACCATTCTCACCTCCTAATTTTCATTCTTGTCAAAAATCTTAGAATGTGTATAGATTTCTGATACCTTTTCAAATATATTTCTTTTGGCTAGAATAATGGGGCAATATAATCCATATTCTTTCTTAGCTTTTAAGAGTTAAATTAAAGATATGCAAAGATAATTGGGCTACTGCTCCATGCTGATTGCTAGCAACTCAGCTTCATCAGGAGCTTGTTAAAGTCTAAAACTCAAGGTGTTTCTACTAGCACAGGAGCGAGCACAGGATTTAAAGGTAGAAAACTAGGCAACACTTGTAGAATTATCTTTCAGCATATGTAACACTGACACATTTTTCTAATTTCTAACAGCATCAGATTTCTATGTTGTGAAAAAATACCAGCTATGATAAGTATGTAATCAGGCAAGAGACATAAAATCAATAAATGATATACCAATTTAATTGTATCATTTTAGTGATAGCATTTCAGGATCATCTTTAACACACATCAAATTGCATGGACCAAAACCTTGATGGGACCGATTATTTCTACTGATCTACCCAGGTGCATAGGACAAATTTGGGCTCTCTTGGACGTAGCCAAATAATGCGCACTAGCTATAATACGATCTGTGCTATTAAAGGAATAAGGCTGCTCCTTATTTAACTCCATAAGCCCATCTAAATTATTTCAAATAGAATAACTAGCAAAGAATGCAGTTTCTAAAATTCTCTGAGGAAGAATGTTATAATTCCTCCTGTGAACTATTTACGAAGGTCAGAGATCAAGCTTCTGGACCTTTACCTAATAGCAAGTTCAAACAACAGAAAGCTCTTTGAGTAATATATAAAGTCCTTGACTTCACTATCCCTCTCAGATATATTATGACACATACAAATGCTTCAGTATCTCTAGTCACCTGGTATTATTTTGTTACCTATCAATCCTAAACTGTTCCTATAAGTAGTCACAACTGAGAAAAAAAAAACTTACTGTTTGTGAAACTGAAAGGTAAGAAATAGCATCCTGGCCCACTAAAGGCTTGAGTCAGATCTGCAAATAAGTTAAGGTAACATAATGTAAAAGTTATTTAAAGTTTTGTGCTTGCTTCAGCAACACATATATTAAAAGCTGTTTAAAGTTTCATTTATTTGATATTCTGTGTTTTATATAGTATTAATGTTAATTTATCCTTTTATGTAAAATATATGCATTTGGTATTGCGACATGAACATTAAAAATAAATAAAACTCAATTCTTGATGTAAAGTAATTCATTTTAGAATAATACCTTTATTGTAACTCATCAAGTCCTCCCAGATTGGGGCACAGTTTATGTAAGTTCTGTACTTACACAGATGAAAGGGATCTTAGAGATCACTTAGTTTCATTACATTCATTTAACTATTAGTAAAATAATTGAAGCACAAAAAGAAGTTGAATTACCTAGATTTTACTGTCAGTGGTATAGCTAGAACTAATAATCCAATTGAAACAATATTGATACACACTTTAAATGTAATGAGTAATTTCCTAAATTATTAGAACAGAT
Source organism: Dasyprocta punctata (assembly GCA_004363535.1). NCBI lineage: Eukaryota > Metazoa > Chordata > Mammalia > Rodentia > Dasyproctidae > Dasyprocta > Dasyprocta punctata. The sequence goes on from RJWM01046520.1 coordinate 7,209, forward strand.
ATTGAAAGGCAGGTAGAGATTGAAAGATTCCTTTTTATCTTTGAAGGTAGTTTGAATTAATGAAAAGTGCTCTTGCATCTTTTACCCAAGGTTAAATTATTTCAGATAAAAAACTTACTCTCTGGCTATCTTCTTGAGTGTGTTCCCAGGATACGAATTTCAATAACCTGAGAATTTGGATCTACAAGTCTTTGTAAAATTAAAAATGGTTAGATAGTTACACTAAAAGGTTAATATCAGTACAATGATATTAATAATTTTCCTTTCATGTATGTGCCATTTCTTCTCCAAAAACCTAAGTAAAGGTAAAAAGGTTCAGAGCTTGCTCTCTCTCTCACTCTCTCTCTCTCTCAGAATTTATGAGTTTATAGTCATGCTATTGTTTTCAATCTTGGTCTGCTTTTGATCTTGATCAGTAAGAACTTGTTTTTGTGTTCTGCTGCCCAGAGGAAGAAACTGTCAACACTTTTTACTGTATCCTCAGAACCCTGAGGGGATTGCTTGGCTAGTGAGTGAGCAGTGAGGAACAGTATTGTTAGGCAGAGAAAGTGAAAGTAATCACCACTAGAATGCTTCTTTAAAACTGTATTGACATTTTAGCTATCTCATATGTGTGTGTGTGTGTATACAAATTTATGTCTTATTTCCTTTTCTTTCCTTCTCTCCTCCTATTAAATGTATTAGTTATTGGAAAAGAACAGTTAATACTCATAGGATTAGGTCAATTTTACATATCTATATCTGTTAATCTAAACAACTCTTTTGTAGGTAATGATATGTAATATTACAACCTTTATCAAATTCCTATGATCTGTTTTGTAAACCTATACTGTTTTTGTATTGGACTTGTTATTGTTGTTTGTTTGTCTCTTTTGCTCTTTGTTTTTCTTTTCTGTGTCTTTTTTCTCTTAAATAAAAATAAATTAAATTAAAAAATAAAATTGTATTGAAGACTACTTAACAAGAAAATAATTAACTAGTAAATAGGCCATTTCCACAGTCTTACATAATTGATTCAAAATTGAGACAAGAGAAAGGGAAAGGTGATGCTTAGTATTGAACTACAGAACCAACAACACAGCAGTTTATTTGGTTATAAAACTACTTTTCTTTTTGCAGCACTGGGGATTGAACTCACAACCTTGCACCTGCCAGGGCAGGTGCTTAAGTCACTGAGCCAAACTCCCAGCCCTAGGTTTTTGAGGCAGGGTCACACTATGTAACTCACTCAGGCCGGCCTTGCACTCGCCTTGTAGCCCAAGGCGACTTCGAACTCACTCACAACGCTCCTCCCTCAGCCTCCCAAGTGCTGGGATTAAAGGCGTGTGCCACCATGCCCAGCTTGGTTATAAAACTATTAAAAGATTTAATTCTGTTAAAAATTTGCTGCAGTTGCAAGTGAAGACAGTGCCTCAGTTCTATTACATGTGTGCATTTCTAGGGGATGCAAGTCAAGGAAGTTTGAGGACAGTTGACAATTACACCTTTGAAATTTAGTGTAAAATTTATCACTAAATCACAAGGTGAACTTTCAGACCAACATTGAAGTTGTTCAGGTTTAAATAACATAAATATAACAGCAGACAAATACCACAACCCAAATAGAATATATCTTGGTTAGAGTGATATTCAGAGGCAGAAAAGACATTTCATTATTTCTGTTAACACAGCATTGCTGTCTGATTATCTAAGTGACAAATAAAATGATTGTTTAAGTAGAGAAAATATCTAACTGTGGCAGTCCTGTTACCACAATCACTAAGATTCTCCACTCAGTTTTCTGTTGTGATAAAGAGCAGTGTCGTACATGTACTTCAGAAATTGGTATGAAGCATCAAAATGGGAAGGAAATCTAGGAGGAGTTCTGGGAGCGGAAGGGAAAGTGAAAAGGATTAAGATATATTATATATGACATATATTGAGGAATATATTCCCCGAGATAAAAGTAATTGCTATGAATCACAAGCGTATGCTAACAAAAAAAAAAATGGACAGCTTGAGAAAGATTCTTTCATTAAGGAGAAAATATGTTTTTTACAGTCAGCTAAATTAGTCAGAAATGAAATCTGAATGAAAAGCAGAGTTTAAATAGTAAAAATACATCAATAATATTTTGTTACCTGTGACAAACAATACCACAGTAATGTAGTGAGAAAGTAAATTGCCTGAAGTATACAGTCACTCTTTTGGCAACACTTTTATAAACCTAGAAGAATTCTTGCTCATTACTTAAACTTTATAATAATTGTATAAAAAAAGGCTTCAAAATATGCTATTAACCAGAAAATTTTAAAAACATTTAAAATGCAATTTTTAACATAATTTTGATGATATATATATCACCTAACCTGAAATTCCTTGTTTCAAGTCTGGTTTTGATATGACTATGTGAGTTATTATGAATTTTACTGTCACAGCGTACTCATCTGGTTTAAAGCCCATATTTCTGTCTGTGCATCTGTAGGATCGAATAATTGTTCCATGTTCTTTTAGCCTGGCTTTTATTGAGTTCACTAGAATAATTAGCAATAATAGTAATCTAACAAGTCAGTTTGTTTGAGTTCTGACCATATGTAGAAAGTTTTATTAGAACTTTACATGTATAACTTGTTTTGTTTTTCTAAAAAGTCTAAGAGGTCGATACTGTTACTGTCAAAATTGTACAAAGAGATAGTGAGCATTTAGGCCACATTTTTATAGACAGCTAAGTTAGTTAGAAATTAATATGCAATCAGAGAAGAATTGAACACTTAAGGAAGTCAGCACAAAAAAATAAGGCAGAATTGTGACTGGAGGCAAATCTGAAGAGAGCCAGGCCTTCGGTTGGACAAGCAATGGCCAGACCTGCATGCCTCCTAGAGATACACAACAACTTGAAGTTACACTGTAATTAGCACTACCTGGACCAGGAACCCCAGACAGTCATCAAACACATAGGTGGGTGAACAGAACATTGGACCCATAGTTCCCTCCGTTTCTAGAAATCCCTTTGTTCTTTTCAAATACACTTGCTACATGATTTGTTTTCTTATGGGATTAGTATTAGCCAAGCGACTATACTTGTAATCCTGTTGGTTGATTGTAGTTGGACCCACATTGTACCCATGCTGTGGTTTTGCTGTATAAATTATCTGTGACAAAAATCCTCAATGGTCACCAACTCAGGACCTTTCCTGGAAATCCAGAACCTATTATTAGTCTTCTTGTAAAGAGTATAAAGTTTATTTCTAATAAAACTCTTTTAACTTCCTCATTTGGTTTGCGACTTCATTCGTTGATGTTTTAAGACCATGAACTCTGTGCATCTACATGGAAGAGGTTAGCAGTATATTTTTCCACATCAGCATTCTCCCTACCAGGCTGTGAAATTGGACCTTGATGAGATCGTTATGATATAGAGGAATGAAACTCCCAACGTATTATACGTCTGGCATGAGTTCGTGTTCTCTAAAATCGAAAAATGAATTTTAGGAACAACAGAGGGTAAGAGCAGAATATATTTACTGAGAGAAAGAAAGCTTCTGTATGAAGGATGGAAGGGGTCCTGAGTGGGTTGCCAGGAACTCAGTCTTTTCTAGGGACTTTTATAGAGTAAAACCATGAGGCTAGATGGGTCCAAGGTGGGGAAAATGGGAACCTGTAAGATGGGCATAAGTTGGGGCAAATTGTGGTCAACCAGTAAGACTAATTGCTCAGGTCAAATTGATTAAATCAAGGACAAACGGGGATGTGAGTCATGTAGTGAGGGGGGGTATGCCTAACAGCAGTGAGTCTTCCTGTAGGAGGCTGGGATGCTGACTCCTGACTTCCTCAGGATGATAAAGAATTATTTGGATTCTTGACCCTTAGGATGCAGTTGTATTTGTTCTGCCTTTTGTTTTAAGATCTGGCCCATAGCAGGAGGTGCCTCTCTCCTCAGAGGTCACAAGGTATCTGAACTTCTGCACTGGCTCCTTTGAGGATCTAGCCCAGTCTGACTGCCTATAATATTTCTAACTCAGCTGCCTGTAACAATTAGACTACACAGTCCACGCATCAGTCCACACTCTCTGGACTCCTATACTGTTTTAGAGCATTAGTCACCTTCTTCTTTTGTGTACTGAGAGATTTTACAAGCAAATATTTGGGTGATATAATGATGGTTTGTGGAAGACCCAAAGAAAAATGTGTCTATCATATTTTCAGGTACCCAGCAATTAGTTGTAGATTTAATGAAAGGTTATTAAAGTTAAGTAATTATTAATGGATTCATAAATATTAAAAGATCCAAATACCCCTAGGAGTTATTTATTAGAGGAACACCTTCTAGGAAATGTTTTGTCTAAATTAGAAGTAGATCATATGATAGCATATTGACTTCTATCTAGTCATATTTTCTAGGTTTTAGAGAGAAAAGATTGGCAGAGTGAGAACAAAGTTTCCTAATTTAAATTACCCAATTCATAACAATTACTTTGCATAGCTTTAGTTTCCATTTTGCACCTTGAGAATATGAAGCCAATAATTTGCTCATTACCAAGATACTTCTTTGTCTCATTTTGGTTTAGTATCCCAGAGGGCCATAAAAGCTGGAAAAAGAAGCAGACACATTCCAAATATCCATGGAACATGAAGAAAGAACAAAAGGACCCCATGTTATAAATCAAGCTAAGAAAATTCAAATATCTTCTTGCATTTTCATAATTACTTCAGTAATTTAAAATACTCAATACCCTTGCACTTCTACACCAGAATGTGGCAGTGTGGACAGAATAGACCTTTGCCCTTCATTATAGTTTATATCTAGATGACCCCACTCAATATTTATGTGTCCATAGGTGAGGCTTTGGGGATGATTGGATCATTGGAGTGTGATATCAAACCACTGATGAGTTAATAGCTAACTTTGATGTTGGAAGGTAAAGCCTGGTTAGATATTGGAAGGTAAAGCCTGGTCTGAGGAGGTGGGTCACTGGGGAGATGACCCAAGGAATACAGACCTCCTTTTTCTCTTGGTTCCTCTCTCTGCTTCCCATCTCTATGCCTTGAGTTCTTCCTCCTGTGCCATGCCTCTCTACCATGCTGTCCTGCCTTGGTGCCAAACAAC
>RJWM01046521.1:0-12311 GCA_004363535.1 Dasyprocta punctata
CAACTAACAGACTGGTGAGGGGGCACTTTCTGCTACAGTTCCAGGTGCAGGGCTTTGGGAAATGTGCTGCTCAAGTGTCCTAGAACTCCATGACTGACAGGTCATGCCCACTTGCCCAGCCAGTTTGCCAGATCCTAGCCTCCTGTCTCATTTTCTGTAATTCTTATGGGGCACTAAGAATGTGGAGATTGCCATCCTCACATCTCCACTTCCTCCTCAAAGGCATTGTAGTTAACTGTCGGAGAGTAGAATTGAGAAAATTGCCAGAGATGTGGAAAAGAAAACTTGTATTGCTTTCATATCTTATTTCACTGTTACAGTTTTTTAAACCAATGAAGATATGGAAATTTATATTGTGCATTACAATACGAAAAACAACATAAAGTCCAACCAAGTAAATATTAAAGAAATTTACTTTTCACTGTTTCTTTTATTTTATTGCTCTCACTTTTTCTTTCTCTCAGTTTTTAGAGACAGGCTTTGGCTATGTACTTACAATGAAATAAAAAAATGAAGACCTGATTTTTCCCCCCATTTCAGGCACCAGGGATCTAACAGGTCTCACACCTAACCTACTAGGCAAACTCTACCACTGAGCTACACCAGCTTTTTGCTTTTTGTTTTTAGAACAGGTATCGATATGTTGCACCGGCTGGCCCTGAACTGGGCTCCAGTACTCCTCTTGCTTAAATGTTCAAATCTCATATGCGCACATAACATATTTTCACTTGTATAAGGTAGTTATTGAATGCATTGCTTTTTAACTTTTAAGTGTTATTTGCATGAAGTATTAAGGGATACGTCTCAGTTTCACATTTCTGCTGCGTTCTGTGTACCCCATTCCTACAAAGAAATTTTAAAATAGCCTAAGATTTCAGCTGTGTGACCTTAGACAAATCACGTGGCTGCTTTGAGCTGTAGTTTCCTTCTGTGGCGGGGAGGGGCCCGGCGAGGGTAGTATTTACTCTCTCGGGCTTGCTGTCCGTGGAAGGCTTCCACGGGCTGATTATAGAGCGACGGCAGTGTCTGGCACAAGGAAATGGCTCGCGCGGCGCGGCTGAGCGTTCGCCGGAGGCACCGGCACGCTCCCAGTTTTCTCACACCAGCATTTCTGCCCACCAATCTCCCTTTCTGGGTGTGCGGTGGCCAGTGCACTCCAGCTCCTCCAGCGGCCGCCACTAGGTCGCGCGGCGCCAGTTTCTGGGCTCGGCACTAAACTGAAGCTGCCTTACGCAGTAGAACTCAAGTACACTCCCGATTTCCATCTGCCCGGGGCGGATTTGACTCGGTGCAGCAGGCGGCCTCGCCCACAACCGCGGCTGTTTGAATTCTGGCGCCACTCCCACGCCACGTAGGGCCCGCTCATCTGCCAGACTCTGAAGCAACAGGGCGCTGCGCGCCTGCGGGCGCGCGCTACGGTGATGAACGGGCACGCGTTGAGAGAGAGGTGCGCGCACCACGCCCGGGACGGCCCCTGAAGAAAAGAGAGGCCGCATGTGCTTCCGCTCGTTCACTGCAGGGAAGGGCCACGCCCCCACCCTCTCGGTCTTCCAATGAGGGAGAGAGGGCGGGGCGGCCTCGCTCTGACTCAGAAGAGGCTATATAGGGAGCTGCAGGGGGCTGAGCTAGTTCTTTTACGTCGGGGACTGCGGATGGATTTCGTTCTGGTTCGTGAGTGGGTTTTGAGCGGCTGGTATCCGAGCGGAAAATGGTGGCGCAGGAGAAAGTTTGAACCTCAGTGCTCTGATGTTGAGGTTCTGATCCCAGGGTGCTGTTGCGAAGTTGCTTATAGCAGACAGACACGTGTTTTGAGGTGAGTCTGGAGAGGTTTGGGCCGTGTGCAGCCGGCGGCGCGGAAGTTGACTGCCGGCGGGAAAGCCACGCATAGGGAATTGGCGTGAGAGGTTAGTTCAAAAGCAACAACCATTTGCTAACACAGTAAATATCATTTTCCTGTTGCCAGGTTGTTTCAGCAGGGGCAATTCTGACCCTGTGTCGGATTCAAAGCAGTTTTGTTCTCAGGCGAAGTGTGCAATTCGGATAACAAATGGGAGGGGATTAGTGCTGAAAACTGGAACGTCGGATTCTATAATGTTTAATTTCAAAAAACGCATCCTTGCAGGAGCAATGTCGCCGTTTTGCAGAGGTGTAGCGGAATGTCGTGCAAATGCCAAGGTAAAAAACTGTTAAAACTAAGTTTTTCAAACAGAAGGGATAAACTTCGTTACGGGAGTGACAAATGTGCATCATTTGAAATTTGCTTCTTTTTACTAGTTGCATGAGAAAATTCCAAAGCATCTGCCAGAATCTTCAATGGGAAAGTACATGTTCAAAACTTGACAGTGACAACAGGTGTGTACTGGACCTATTGTTAATGATTAAGCATATGTTCTGTCTGAACGTTGACTAAATGAAATTTTTGTCGTTGAACAGTTTCTTGGGTGTTGATAAACAACAGTGAAGCTGTACATGTTACTGACCGGCTATTTCAAAGTAAGTCATGTGGCTTAGAATCTTATTTCTAATGCAGTACTTGTGATGGTGTTTCCCATGCTCGTGATGGAACCGAGGGTGTACGGCAGGATTGGTCTAATCAATGATGAAACCTATCCCGAAGCTGATTACCTGAAGAAAATCATGCACGGATTCGGCTTCTGAGATAAGACCAAAAATTTTTTTAAATTTTTTTTTTAAAGCAGAATGTATTTATTGAAAGAAAGCTTCTGTGATAAGACCAAGATTTATAAATTTATAAATTAAATATTAAACAGATTTTTTACGATGGTTGTTTGTAACAACTCAAAATGCTTGATTTTTTTCAGGCAGTAGCATTACAATGTACCCAGAGGCTGGCTTGCTGGGACCTGCATAAAATGGATCGATTTCTGTGAGTGGAGATTTTTTGGTATAATAATTAACAATATTGTGTCTTTGGTCTTATCTATGATGATCCTATCCCGAACCTGAATTTCTGTTGAAAAATCTGAATTTACGGATCTGGCTTCTGAGATGGACCATTATAAGGACAAATTATTTTTTCAAGTACTGTTAATTTGTAACAAACAGTTGTAATTTTTGTGTTTTTTTTCCTTTTCTAGGGTTAATGCCATAAGTATTTTTCTGTTGCATGAAAAGCTGATGTGAACTACCAAAAAAACATGAAGAATGAAAGTTGGGACTGTACTGATTTTCTTCCTCTTGGTATTGGAGATTGGCTTTATATTTGGTAGGCAAGTAGTCAATGGTAGGCCACAAAATAGCATGGGTTTCTTTAAATGGACAGTTCTTGGCTCTTAGCTGATCAGCCTTTGCAGGCAAAGATTGCATCTCAGAATTGCCAAGACTGAGGTCAAACTTTCATTCTCCTGTCAAAACTTCTCAGTGTAGGATTAGCTAGCAAGCCTTAATCATCTGTTTGGATTCAAGTGTTGCAATTAAAACTGAAAATTCTACCAAATCATGGGACAGTATATGATATTTTTTATAAAGCTAGCCCAGTTTAGTCACTGATAAGAAGTGACTACTATATTGAGCTCTGATATAAAAGCTGTTAGGAAAGGAATGGGAAATTAGAAGTGCAGCCCAACAAAGTTTCTTATCAAATAAGTCATACATGAATTTGAGTGGGTTTAATATATGAAATTTCAATGCATAAATTTGGTGTCGTGTCTTATTTAAATGTATGTACTATAGTGTTTATCAGGGTATTTCCTGAACTGTTACCTCCCTGATACTATATACCATAATTCTTTGCCCCCATTTTAGTACCCATTGGTCAGCCTTATCCCAACACCTACCCTTGTTTTATAAGAAATACGGGTTCCAGCTTAGTGAGCCATACTTTTTTTGTTATCTTTTTGAGACAGGGTCTTGCTATATAGTCTAGGCTGTTGAACTGCCACAGCCTCCAAAGTGCTAGAGTTACAGACATGTGCCGCCACACCCAGCTATGCCATAGTTTTGCCTAGAATTCTATTCACCATGAGGTCTTCAGTTTCCATCCATGTTAAAAGTGGCGGAATTTTACTCATTTTCATTCCTGAATATTCTGTTGATCCACCCATTGATGGACACCTACACTGGTTCTGATTTTGGCTCCTGTGAATACTGCTGCATGCAGACATGATCACTTATTTTATGTCCAAATCCAGTAGTAGTTCGTTCTGTTTGTAAATTTTGGAGGGCCCTCCAACAGCATTTGAGAGTTCTTCCCATCATTGCCAAAATGGTATTTGTCTTTTTGGTAATGTCCCTTCTAATCAAAGTGCTACCTTATTTTGATTTGTATTTGGCAATTAGTGATGATGATTATTTCATGCATTAACTGGCTGTCTTGAGAAAATAGTTGCTGAGCAGCTTATCCCATGTTGTTTGATTTTTAGTGGTAGTTTGTTTCTTTCTTTTGGTACCGGGGATTGAACTTGTGCATGCCAGACAGGTGCTTGTGCCACTGAGCTATATCCCTGTTCTAGTTGTTAATTACATCTAGTGCAGTCTGCATTTGTAATCCTGCCTCAACCTCCAGAGCCTTGGTACTTAAAGTATGCACTGCCACACCTAGCTGTCACTTGCCCTTTGTGGGTGGGGGCGGCTAAGAAAGCCAGCCTTCCTACAAACTACCCCTAGCCCGTTACTTTGAGGTAGGCTCTTAAATTATAATACTGCCTAAATTTGCCTCAAGTTTTTGATGCTATTGTCTCCGTGAGTGCTAGGACTATAGCTGCCTTGTTTTGTTTTTTTTTTTTTTTTTTTTTTTTTTTTTTTTTCTCCCTTTTCCAGTTTGGATGGCTCTTGTTTCTCTTTTGCCTGATTGTTTTGCCTTGGACTTCAAAGTTGTAAAAGTGTTATTCCCATTTTTAAAAGAGAACTTTCAATTTTTCCCTGTTAAATACTAGCTGATGGCTTACATAGAACCTTCATGTTTGTTTTTTGAGACAAGGTCTCATGTAGTTCAGACTGTAACAGTCTTCCTGCCTCAATCTTGAAGAAACTACACATTCTTTTGATTTCATCCATGGTCATTCAAGAGTAAAACAGGCAAAATACTTGGCCTAGCATGTTCGAGGCCCTGGTTTCAAGCCCTAGAACATACACTAATAACTATTCCTGCTGGAAATTACACAGTGACCTTACATAACAGGTAAATACACTTAAAAGTATGGGCTTTTAAAAAATGACAAATGGGCTAAACTGGGCATGGTGACACACCTGTAATCTCAGCACTCGAGGCTGAGGTAGGATTGCTGTAAGTTCAGGGCCTGTCTGAACTAAAGTTTGAGGCCCCACCCTAAATTACGTGGCATGACCCTCAAAAAGTAAATGAGAAAGCATGGGTGTCCAGTCTTTCCACTTGACTGAACTACATTGAGTAATGGAGGTTGAAATACTGTCAGTAATCACACCGTTACAAGCATACACAACATTTGGTACCCACTACATTGAATTTGGGCAGAGGTGGTTGGCACTACACTATACCCTCCCTTACTCAGTCTACAGTTGCTTGTGCCATCCATGTTAGGACACATTCAAGTCATGACATCTAAAAATCACCTATTAAAAGTTTGATTTTATGCGCTGCATTGTTAACTGTCTAGGGCCACATGTAGCCCTCAAGCCATGATTTGACTCACCTGCAAGTAGTTATCTTAAAATTCCAAATAGAACAAGCAAACCTGGAAAGCAAGACCCTGGCTCAAAAATAAGGGAAGTGTTGAGGCCTTGAATCAAAATTAGAGGTATGAACTACCTTGTCAGCAGGTGCATCTGTAGTCAGGCGGGAGGGTTGCTTGATTCCAGTTCAGGAATCAGACATCCACACCAGGACCCAGTTGTTTTGAAAAATGAACTGTAGGCATGGTAGCACATACCTGTAATACCAGCTTTTAGGCAAGAGTTCAAGGGCAGTCTGCAATGCATAATGAGGCCATGTCTCAAAATAACCTTAACAAATTAGGTTTATGTTCTGCAGGGTCTCACTGTGGTTCAAGCTGGCCTTGAGCTCACTATGTACTCCATGCTGGTCATGAACTTGAAGTAATTCTGCTTCAACTGCTCAAGTAGTGGAATTGCAGATACACCACCATGCCTGGTTTAAATAATAGAATTTATTGCCAGGCATGGTGGTACATACCTGTAATTCCAGCACTCGGGAGGCTGAGGGAGGAGGATCGCTGAGTTTGAGGCCAGCGTGGGCTACATAAGTGAGTTCAAGGCCATCCTGCACTGCATAGTGAGCCCATCTTTTAAAAAAGTATCCTAGTGTAATAGCATGTCTCTGTAATTCCAGCTGAAGCAGGAGAATCACCATGAGTCCAAGACCAGCCTGGCCTATGTAGTAAGGGTCTGCTCAAGAAATCTAAATCTTAGAATTTAAAGGAAAAGCTCTTGTGTTATTCAGTGGTACATCTCAAAGTTCCTAGAGCAAAGCTAGACACTTTATATTGTACAGCAAATGATAGACACAAAACTTAGAGAAGAAAAATGCCATTACCCTATTGTCAAAGCTGGCAAACACTTATAAACAAGTCTGTGTTGTGAAATAGTTTGCTTTGGAGTCCTCTGACCTCTTTATGCAATCTGTTTTGTTTTCATTCCTTTGTCTCCCAGTGGATCTTTTAATATGGTACATTTACTAAGTTGATATAATATGGTACATTTACTAAGTTGATATAATCCAAATACAGTATTGTGCGTTCTTTTTACACATTACACTGTACTAGTTTGGCCAGGAGGTCAGAGATAAGCACTTCCTCTATTCTGTCAATAGTAGTACAAGATGTCAAGAAAAATGAGAGATATAAAACAAAAAGTACAAAACAAAAACTTCCAGAGAGGATTAAACAGATTTGAGTTGAGATCAACTCAGATGTGGAGTAGATGAGATGAGTCATAGAAAGAGCAAACATATTATGGTCTAGAACTTGAGAGATAAATTTGAAGGATTTGGTTACAAATAGGGTGAACCCAGGTAAAAGACAAGGCTGAAATGTTCAGGACCAACCTGGGCAAAAATTTCCTTATTACATCTTATCAGCAAAATAGTTACAAATTTTGTAAAAGGCTATTTTTGTAATCATAATTTCTGTAAAATTTGACATTCAGTAGGAAGACATTGGAAATTATCAGACTCTAGAGGCTGTATACCTGAGTAAGTAATGAGAATCAGATCCACTAAAATAAAACTAAGCTGGACATGGTGGTGAATACCTGTATCCCAGTACTCACTAGGCCGAGGCAGGAGGATCACCAATAGTTTGAGGCCAGTCTGGACTGATGAAAAATAGAAAACTCAACATTTTGTAATTAAATTGAACTTCTATCTCAAACCTTTTAATGTATACCTGGATGGCATTTTTTGAGCAAGCTCAAGAAGTTACTGGACTTTGCTTGTCTCCTAATGTACAAGTACAGACTGGCCAAAACCTTTTGTTACAGAAATGGCCCGTACTAGGTAAGATCAGACACCTTGTTTACTTAATAAAGAATTTACCCTCCAGAACATATCTGAAACTTCACTGAACAATTCACTAGACTCAAAAGCCTGAAAAACCTACAGAAACTTGACTACTGTATGGGGTATGCTATGTCCCCCCAAGTCCTCATATAATTTTGATGGGGCTGAGTTATTGGTTTGTTATTGGTTTGTTGATTGACAATGTGAGCACTGTGCCCACCCAGGGGTGGAGCTGACATACAGTGTAAGGGAAGGCGGGTCTTCCTCTTGTTCGCTTCCTCTTGCACCTCTCTCCCTCTCTCTCACCAACGCGGCTTGCAGCTTGCAGCCACCATAAACTGTAACCCTGTCATCCCATGCTGCCTTGGAGCCAACTTTATGGACTGAAACTCCTGAGAAACTGTAAGAATAAACCTTTCCTTCCCTAACTTTGGGCGTCAGGTATTTTGTCTCGGCAACGAGCAAAAAGTAACTAAGACAACTACTGTATAATAGATATTCTTGGTTCAGACTGGTTTTAGAGTTTATATCTGGTTTTAGTAACTTTAGTCACAGACATTGTTTTTCCTCTGCTTTATACCAGGCTTCCAGATGAAATATAGTAGGCTCAAACATACAATTTGATGCTTTCTAAAATCAGTTCTACTGCCAGAATTCCAAAATTCACTGCACTTCGCTTCCTCTGAACTGATTAACATGCCTTATAATCTTTGTTGCGTGTTCAGTGTATGTGAAAGAACTTTTTGTGATTTTAATGTCTTTTTCATCAGTTTCCTAGTTAAGATTAGTCTTTATTTGAATCTGTCTGCTAGGATAACCTGCTTATCTTTTTCTAATCCCTCTTTGTTGGAAGTTAATCTTCCTTTCCATCTTTATTTCTGCATCTGAACATTACGGACAAATGAAAAACAACAACAACAACAAAAAAAAAAAACTAACAAATGTAATACTTTAAACCAACAATGGTGAACGTTTTATTAGAGATGAGTGCCCAAACTACAGCCCCAAATCCACTTACTTGTCACAAAGTGGCAACACTGCAATTAAACCTGAATAATGAGGTTTTAGTTTAGAAAAAAACAGCTGGGTGTGGTGATGCACACCTTAACTCCAGCTCTCAGGAGGCTGAGGCAAGGGATCTCAGCGAGTTTAAAGCCAACCTCAGCTATATAGTGAGTTCAAGGCCAGCCTGAACTACATAGCAAGACCCTGTCTCTAAAAACAAAACCAAACGAAAAACCCACACATTAACATCTTTTGTCTCAAAAACAATAGCATGCCATAGGCTCCCCACCACTGCTTTTTTTTTTGTTGTTGTTGTTTTTTGCGGCACCAAGGATTGAACTCATAACCTCGCACCTGCCCTGGCCCTGGCAGGTGCGTAAACCACTGAGCCAAACTCTCAGCCCTAGTTTTTTGAGGCAGGGTCGCACTATGTAGTTTAGGTCGGTGTTGCGCTGGCATTGTAGCCCAAGCTGGCCTCGAACTCACAGTGCTCCTCCTACCTCAGCCTCCTGAGTGCTGGAATTAAAGGCGTGCGCCGCCACACCTGGCTCCCACCACTGCTTTAAACTATTTCCTCTGTCTCAGTTATTGCTCCAACTCACTGGTCCCATATATTTGGATACATACAGGGATTGGGTTAAATTGTGAGTTTGTCATGAAGATTCACAGTCCACCTTTGGGCAGAAGAAGGTAGTCTCAATATGAGAATCCTTATTCTTACAAGTCCTGACTTCCTCACCTCCTCCCCTCACCATTAGAACACTGCTGAGGTCTCAAAATGCCATGTAGCTATTACCCTGATCTGATTGTTACACGTTGTGTATTTGTGTCAGGATGTCACACCATATCCTCATGTATACTTAATAGGTATCAAACAGGAAATTACTTTTAAAATCATCTGCAAGTACAATATATTACTACTTCATTCAGGTAAAAAAACTAGACTTGTGTTTGCTTTCTAACTTTATTAAGTATAATTTGACATACATTAAATAGTTATAGTTTATATGTTGCTAGCCCCCTAAAACCTCATGCTCATAAGTAGGGTTTTGGGGAAATGATTGACTCATAGGAATGTGGTACTCATTAGTGGATTTGTCAGCTTCTAAGCTTATGACAAAATGTAAGATTGGGAAGTAGAGCCTGGTTAGAGAGATGGGTTGCTGGAGGGCATGTGTCTTGGAAGGGTCTATCTCCCTGATTCCACCCTTGACTGTCTGTTTGCTGACTAGGTTTAATGTGAGTAACTCACCTCTACCACACTCCTCGGCCAGGTCATCCTGCCTTGGAGCCAACCCAGTGGACTGAAACATTAACCAAAATAAACATATCCTCCCTTTAAATTTTGGGTGTTAGGTATTTTGTACCAGCAACAAGGGAAGTAACTAAGACAATTATACATTATAAAGTATAATTCTAGCACTGTGGAGCCCAAGGCAGGAGGATCAGTGTGAGTTCAGGCCAGTGTGAACTAGATAGTGAGACCCTGTCTCAACCCAAAAGAATAAATAAATTGTATGATTTCTTTTTTTTAATTTTTAAATTTTTATTTTAAAGATAGTAAAATCCAACAAAACAAACTAGAACAAAGCCAATCAAAACAGCAGCAAAATTGGTCCAGAACTTCAAAGCAGGATGCTAGGAAAACAACAATAGCTACTATAGTATATCTTGTTATCTTCACAATAGTTGTCCATTCCATCAGGTACAGCAAAATCAAACCAAAAACAAAACAGGATAAAACCAATCAAGACAATATTGAATAAAGCAAAACAATCAGAGCAAAACAGTGAGAACTATTAGATTTCAAAGACAAGATGGGAAATTCCCTATATGTGCTGTATTGCATACTGTCATCCTCCCAAAAGATACTCAGACTGCTGGCCCCAGGTTTGCAAAATCAATCAAACCATACAAGCATTTAATTGCTTTATGTACCTTAGTTGCTATCAACTCAGCCTATCTTCTGAACCAGTGGGTTGCTTACAGTTGCAGGGAGTGATGGCACTGGTAGGCTCATGGGAGGCACTGACTTTCTCTTCCTGGAACCCACATGGCTTGTGCAGCTTATCAGAAAGGCTGTCTAGTTGGCTGCTTGTTGGATCCTCCCAGTCCCAACATGGCTGATTCTTGGGAGGTGCTGACTTTTCACTTCTTGGAACCCACGCCACTTGCAGGGCTTACCAGAAACACTGGCTAGTTGGCTTCTTGGATCCTCGTAGTCCCAGTATGGCCAATTCCAAGGTGTATGATTTCATAAGTTTTTCTACAGATATGTAGCCATGAAACTACTACTACAATGAGGATGATGACTGTATCCATCATTCCCAAAATGTCTACTTATAGGGCCTTATTTGGAGCATGAGATGAAATGTGATATCCAAATTGAGATTGAATAAGCAGTTACAGAATCTAAAGTTTATCAACATATAGAGAGTTTATTGTAAAAAGGGGCCTTGCTGTGTTCCCTAAGCTGGCCTCAAACTCATGGGCTCAGAAAATTGCCTTGAAAATTAATGCACAGCATGAAAATTGAAGGAATTAATGTCTAATAACTTTGCAAAGTGTTACTGTTTGTATCTAGATGTCCCTCCAAAGCCCCATGCAGTCATGGGGGCAGCCTGCTAGAATTTCTGATTAACTCTTGGGCCAGTGTTGGGATTACAGGTGTGAATGCTGCCACCCACTCTAGGGTGAGTGTGGCATGTATAATATAAGGGACACAAGGAGTCTTCTCTTCAGGCTCCTCCACCTTTGCTCTTGTTGCTTTTGCTGTCTTCTGCCACCATAAACAGTTGTCCCTCTGCCGCACCACCCTGCCTGGGAGCCAGCTGGTTACAGACTGAAGTCTCCACAAGCTGTGAGCTAAACAAACCCTTCCTTCCTTAACTGGTATCAGGTATTTTGTCCCAGCAACAAGAGAAAAGTAACCAACACACAAAGTAACACAGTGATCTTGAGGTGGAAATGAGGTAAGACTTCAGGAAGTGTAATAAGGTGTTTTTGTCAGCCGCTGTGGAGAAAATGGAGTTGACCATAGGTAAGTTACGTGTTTGTTTATCAATGCTAATATGCCTGAAGAAGCTGAAAACTACCAATTTTAATAAAATTAATTGGCATCTGTTTCTTATAAATGCCTGGTCATTGTGATGTATAGCTGGTCACTATGATGCATGTTGTAGGAACCAATCAAAGGCAAGCAAGTACTCTACTTCTGTACCTTCTCTTTGCAACCCCATAAAAACCTCCCTCCTTGGGCGTATCAAGGTCTCACATTTTTATAAGGATTGGATCCTTTTCAGTGCCTGTCCAACAGTAAATAACTTTGTTTGAAAATAATTAATCAGCGTACATGTTCACTATTCTCCTGCTGTACTTATCTTCCTGGGAGCAGAAAACAATGACTGAATTCATCAAAAATTAGGGATAAATTGCCTGAAAGGAGTACCAGTGATGGGCCAGCAGTACTGAGGAGTACTGAAATGCAGGTACAAGTATTAGAATTATTAACCTTGTATGTTGTTTGTTGTTTGTTTTTTGATTGCTTTTTTTTTTTGAGGCAAGGTCTCCCTATGTAGTTCAGGCTGGTCTTGAACTCACTTTGTAGCCCAGGCTGGCCTCAAACTCATGGTGATCCTGCTGCCTCAGTTCCTCTAGCACTAGGATTACAGGTATGCACCACCAGGTCTGGCCCAAACCATACTTCTGTATAAAAATAGTTTCCTAGCCAGGCATGGTGGTGCACACCTGTCACCCCAGCACTCAGTAGGCTGATACAGGGGATCACTCTTGAGTTCACAGCCAGCCTGGGTAACATAGTTCAAGACAGCCTGGACTAATAAATAAAGAGACC
>RJWM01046522.1:0-12046 GCA_004363535.1 Dasyprocta punctata
TCACCCTCTTTGCTGGGGCACCTCCCCACCCTACCTGTTCCACTTCTGTCCTCACCCAGGCAGCCACCCCAATCCAGCCTCTGCTCGTGACTTCTGCCCTATCCTTCAGAAGGTCCTAGAAAGACCAAGGGGTCTGGCAGTTTCCTCCTTACTGCTGTGTTCAACTCTTCCCTCTCCTCGGCCTCAGCTGCCATCTCCCTTCTTCATCACTGCTAAAGGATTTAGGGTTTCCGTCCCCTCGAACACACAGATTAGTATTGTGTGGGCAGGGCAAAGTCAGCAAATTTAATTTAACAAATCTTCACAACTAACAGTTTTAGTTCTGTGCCTTATTGGGGCATCACAGGAACAGATAGGAGGGAGCCTGGAGCATGGGGAGAGCTATTGTTTTGAAGAGAATTCAGCTGGTTGTTTTTGCCCCTTCCTCCCAGCCCCCTGCTTCGGGCTGAATTCAGCTTGTCATCCTCCAGCCCGGCTGTGTGTAGACTCACCACAGCTTCTTTGATCCCCGCCTCTCCTGCTAACGCACGAACTGCTGCCAAAGCTCCCAGCTCCTTTCTCCATGGTGACCAAGCCCCTCATTTCCATTTAATCTCAGCCTTTCCCTCCCCTGCACCTCACCCCCTGCTCCATGCAAAGCCTGGGTATTTCTTTGCTCTCCTCTCACTTCTTTCTCTCTGCCGGGAGGTGATTCTCTCCTAAGTTTAAGCAGTTAGTCAACATATCATGGCCCCTTCCTTTCTCCCTTATCTGCTCTCTTCCTTCTCTTAGCCCCTTTTCCCTGCTCCCTTCTAATGTTTGCTTTTCTTTGCTGGCTCTTCGAACACATGAACACATTACCCTCCGTGTCCCCCCAAGCTCCCTTCCCTGCTCCTGAAGGACATGGAGGCTCAGACAAGGGAGGCTCTGCTCAGACGCTGGAGTTTCCCTGGGGGGCGAGGGGAGTCAAGTCTGTAGCACCACCTCACTCAGCCACAGCGGCCCCAGCCCTTGGAGTTCTGTGAACAATCCCTGGAGTCTGCAGCTGCTGGAGGCCTACCAAGGGCTCAGCCTCTGCGTCTCTGCTCAAGACAGACTTTGCCTATAGGTGAGCAAAGAGCTGTTCTGCAGGGGAGCCAGGGAAGAAAGCTGCCCTGCATGCCTTGCCAAGAGTGCAACCCCCACTCATTCTTCAACTACAGGTCTCACTGACAGGTCTAGGAAACTCCGTTCGTAGATCCCCTTTGGCCTGGGTCCTGCCTGCTCTAATGGTGAGCGTTTCACAAGTGGAGAATGGCATCTTGCTACCATATGCTGTCTAGGGTTTGGTCCTTTAACGGCATCCAAGCATCCTCATCAAGATTATCCTGCTCCTCATGGTGATCATGCAGTGCTGACTATGCTGATAGTGAAACTGAATGCAGAGAAATCTTCTGTCGTCCAAATATTTGAACAAAGAAGTAATTGGTAAAGCTGGGACAAGAACCCAGTTTATGTCCTTCAGCAGTCTCTGGAAGGGGGAACAAGGGAAGAAGACACCACACTGCGATGTAAGAAAAGGTGTTCACGGTGGGGGCTGCGTGGTTTTTCCTATTGCTGCATCCTCTCTGTCCAGCTTTTATTGTTAGAGAATGCTGATTTGTACTGTTTTTTGCCAGTGTCTCTTTATAAATGTTTTAGTTATGTCTGCCCCATATGTG
The DNA here is from genome assembly GCA_004363535.1 of Dasyprocta punctata. Lineage (NCBI taxonomy): Eukaryota > Metazoa > Chordata > Mammalia > Rodentia > Dasyproctidae > Dasyprocta > Dasyprocta punctata. The sequence continues at coordinate 1,680 of RJWM01046522.1, forward strand.
TGTCTGATTTTTTTTCTTAAGACTCTGAACTCTTTGTGGGTACTCTGTGCGCACCCTGGAAATTCGGAATTGTGGTCCCGGTGTGTTCGATGCCAGACACTACAGGGGACATGGGAAGACAATACGGTTCCCATCCAGGGTGGGGCAGGTAGAAACCCAATTTACTCTCTTACTTTTCTATCTTCCCTTTCTACCCAGCCAGGCTTCCCAGCCTCCTTGTTAGCCTCTGTGAGAAATTAAAGCTCCAATAAGCAAATCAAACCTTGTAAATTCCCTAGAAGCAGCTCCAGAGCACCAAGGAGTCAGCACACCCCTGACCCAAATCCATGTCAAATTCCATAGATATAATTTAAGCAGGGATCAAAAACCACACTAACCTAGTAACTAAGGCTGCTCAGAATGCAGAGTTTATAGTCCATCTGCCTCTCTGCTTCAGGGAGTCTGTATTAAATTTATTGCAAAGTAAAACAAATAAACCCAGGCAAAAGCAGGATGGAAATCTGCATACTCGTCAGAGAATTAGCAGCCCTCTCCGGTTAGGAAGGCTGCCTCTCAATTTGCATCTCTAAGGAGTTGTGACTGGGCTGGGGGTTGGGATGGTCGGGGCAAGATGGAGACTTGCAGCAGGACTGCTCTCTGCTGGCGGACTGTAGAATTGCACCCCTTTGGCTGCTGTGGATGTGGGGGGCTCACCTGTCACCAGCAGAATCTGCAGCTGCAGCAAATGTTGAAAAGGTGTGGAACTGGAAGAGCAGATAGTACAGAGAGGAGAGAAAAGGGCGTGGTGGGGAGGTGATCCTTATTTCTAAACTTAAGACTTGGGGATAGGAGACCAGGAACTTGAGCAGGTTCCCAGGAGGTGGGGATAGATACGTACTTAGTTATCTTCCCAGTTGTACAAACCATGGGAAATTTCTTGCCTTCTCCCCTTCCTCTTTCCCTCCTCCTTCTCCCTTGTTCTTCACAACCCACAGTCACAACGAGGAGAAGACTAGCGTGGAAGAGGTAGGAATTCTTGTGTGGCAAAGTGGGCTGTTGAGTTGGGCGAGCCTGGGTTAAAGCCAATGACCTCTCTTGGTTTTGGGGTTGGGGCTCTGGGTGTGCTGGCAAGGATGGCATGTGTGAGCCCTGAGAGGAGAAGCTTCCTGACTGTTTGTGGCATCCCTTGCCTGGCCCTATCTGGTTTGCTTGTCTGTGGACAAAGATGACCTCTGTCTCCTTTCAGGGCTAATCATCTACTTCTATGATTCTCTGGTCTAGGATTTCAAGCATCTATCGCTTACTTTCCCAGGAAGTTCTGAGGATCCCTGCTACTTTCCCAAGATATTCCCATCATTCCTGATGCCTGGTTAAATGGCATCATTTTAGAGTGATGGCTCCCCTGACTTCTTTAGGCAGGGGTAAGCTATCTTCCTTGCAGTATCTTATAGGTAAGAAGATAGACACATACAGATTTACAAATCACAGTGTAATGATTGGCCTCACTTATTTATATATTGTAACCTCACCCCCTTGAATGAGATGAGCCTAAGGTCCTTGGATGAGGGGAAGGAGTAGGGGCCAGGGAGTGCCATGGTCATTCACAGTACTTACCTGTTCCCCTCTGTCTGCCTTTCCAAGCCCTGGACCTGAGACATAGCAGATTCAGAATAAGCATTTTCTGAATGAAGAATAAACGAATAAGGAATAAATGGTATAAGATGGTGGTTTTTCTCTATGATTCACCGAGAAAACTGGCTGCTACCCTCCATTTTCTTCAATTATTCCATAACAGTTCTATCTAGTTTACTTTACTTTTCTTTTTTTTTCCACTGTTTAAGATTTATTTGGTATTGTAGTTGGTATGTGACACTTGGTTGCATTGTTTACAAGTCAACCTTTCCTGTTTATATGACAATATATGCTACTGATATATATATATATAAAATATAATATATATTTTTGTATTATATATGCACAGTTATGCATAAGACATGCAATATGGATTTATGCACTGGATCCCAGGCTGTGACCACCTTGGAAAAAAGTCAGACTAGGCTCGGTTGGTGAAGTTGTACAGCAGAGTAACACACCCCTGATTTGAAGGGCAACTGGAGCCTGTGTGGCCTTGGCCGTGGTGTCTCAGAGACTGAGCTACTTTACGCTAACCAGTTTAGGGCTATGCAAGTGAAGTACTATCCAGCATCAGGGTAGGACTGTGGGGTTTTGTGAACCATTTCTATTTCTAACTTTGGGAACCTGATACTTTTCCCCAGGCCATCTTAATAGTACTGCTTCAACCACATGTCAGGTAAAACGAACTGGCACAACCTCCAACTAAACCCTCCTGTAGCCTAGTCAGTGACGTGGTGACCCTGGAAGACTTTAGAACTGCAGCTCTTCTGGATCCCCCACAGGGTATCCACACTCTTCTTCAAAGGGGCTTCTTCCCCGGGAGTCAGAGTCACCTTCACGATGTCGGAGATCCCATGTTGTCACAGGACACAAGGGATACATTGTCCTTTATGCCACAGAGCCCCTTAATCATGGTAGAAATTGGATGCACCCTCTAAGAGTCTTCATTATACTTTCTGCCAAATCTGCCACAGATGCTGCAGTGGCCGAGGAAGTATAGCCTTTTAGTCTGATCACTTCATAAGCACTGTCAACCACCTGTTTGTGGACCTCTTTCCAGTGCTCCTTATGCCCATCAGGTCCTAACTTGGGGTGCAGATTATTCAGGGTGGCACTCCACATAGGGACGCTGAAATCTTCATGCTTCCCAAGGCTCCATCTATGGCAGCCCAGTGGGTGAACTCCCAGCCTTTCCCCCATCAGGTAGCGGAATCGGGCTGAATCCATGTTGCAACCACTTCCAGTAACACAGTTCTTGGGAAAGCCACTTATCTTCCAAGCCACATAGGTCAAGATAGCCATTGAGTTGGAGCCAACAAGCAATTTGAAGTTTGGGTTGTGCTTTACAACATTAGGAATGATGAAGATGTTCACATTACGCCAGTCCAGATTAAAATGGCTTTCTCCCTCTTGCTGACAAGGCCCAGCTGTGATGATAACCAGCTTGAACTTTGCAGTTACATTATAGTCTTTGCTAGAGACATTTTTTGGTGTTCTAAGGAAAAGGCTGCTGTGTTGGAGGTCCATCATCTCTCCCTTCAGTTTGTCTTCCATGATGTCAACAAAGGCAAGTTCATCTGCTAAGTCCTTCATTAAGGTACTGATGGCACAGGCCATGCCAACAGCACCAACCCCGACAAATGTAATCTTATTCTGGGGCACCTGCTCTTCCTTAAGCAAATTCACAATCAGCTGATCCTTGAGACTGCCCATTTTGGATTTAGAACCAAAAGGAACCAGAAGTGCACATGGGGCAGGTATCAGGGTGCACGGTTCTGAGGTCTGAACTCAGCAGCAGTGACTCTGGCACCTAGTTTACCTCTTTCTTGAGTAGCTCTCAAAGCCATTTGTTTCTCAGTTCCCTCAGGAGGCAGCCACACTAAGTAATTAGGAGCAACAGACTCTGGGGCTGGGGATGTGGTCAGAGGTGAGCGTGCTTGGATAGCATGTGTGAGGCCCTGGGTTCTATCTCTAGCATTGAGTAAATAAAGCAAACAAAAAACAAATGGGGCAAAAAGACCACCACAGGGAATCAGAAAGATCTCAGTTCACGTGGTGTACCTCCACCTCTCAAACCAGTTAGGGGACACTAATCAAGCCCCAGTTCCTCTGTCTTTTTATTTTCCAAGACAGAGGAGTGTAATGATTAGGAGTGTGGACACCCAGGCTAAACTTACCCAGATTTCACTCCTGGCTTACCCATTTGTTAGCCTAGTAGCCCTGAGCAAATGACTTCACCTCTCTGTGCTTCAGTTTCCTCATCCATAAACTGGAGTTAATAGAATCCAATTTATAGAGTTGTTGTGAGGATTAAAAGACCTAATATACACAAAATGCCTAAAACAATGCCTGGTATATGGTTAGCATTAATCCAATAAACACTAGCAATTATTACTAAAAAACAAAGGGGTTTTGCAGAACTGAAGTCACGCACCAGATGAAGAGGCTGTCCCAGAAGACGCTCTGAAAGGTAAGGAGGAGGCTTCTAGATGAACAAGCAAATTGGAGAAACTTTGCAGATGTGGAGAAGAAAGACCACCAGAATAGGCGGCAGAACAGCAGGCTGCTTCTCTGGATCCAGGGAGCCCAGGCTGGCAACTGGTCCACAGGATCAGAGGCCTCAGTGAGTGAAGTCAACCTCCAAAGGTACAGCAGCTCTCTGGCCTTCTGCATCTTCAGGGCATGCTTGCTTATGGAGCCAGCCCTTGTGGCTCCTCCACCCTCCTCAATCTCCTTCTGGCCTCTCTTCCTTCGACCCTCCAAGGTCTGCCCCCGGGAAGATGTGCTCAGCCCTCCCAGAGGACTCACAGCTTCCACCTTCAGTTCTCTATGCATGCAGGTGCCCTGCCTGAGGACACCACCTCCCTGCTCATCTGGGAATTCTCCTGTACTTCATGGTGGCCAGCCCCCTGGGAAGCTTTCCCTCCCCCTGAAGACTGGGCAGTGCCCCTAACCTGTGCTTTTGTGGCACCCTGCCCTTCCCTTTCCTCCACTTACTAGTCAGTGCAGGCTACCATGGCACAATGCCACAGGCTGGGTGGTTTGTACAGGAGAAATCAATTTTCTCAGAGTTCTGGAGGCTGAGAGTCCACGGTCTCTCTTCCTGACTTGTAGATGGCTGCTTCTTACTGTGTCCACAAATGACCTCTTCTGTATTCCTGAAGACAAAGCAGGAGGAAGGAGGGGAGGGGAGGAGAAGAAGGGAAGGGAGGAGAGGAGAGGGAGAGAATATGCTCAGTAGTCTCTTCCAATTCTTTTGTTTTGTTTTGTTTTGTTTTGTTTTGTTTTGTTTTGTTTTGTATAGGGAATTGAACCCAGGTCATGTTCTGCCCCACTGAGCTACATTCCTGGCCCCTCTTCCAATTCTTATAAGGTTACCCAGTGCTATCAGATGAGAGCTCTACCCTTATAACCTCATTTGACTTCACCTCCTTAAGGGCCCTGTCTTCAGATATAGTTGCACTAGAAGTTAAGGTTTCAACAAAGGAATTTGGGAGATGCAGTGCATTCCACAGCACCCCATTAGATTATAAGTTCCATGAGGGCACAGCTTTGTCCATTATTTATTTTTGTGTTCCCCAGTACTCACCCCTACCCTCATCCTCCCTCTCCGTGATTCTCTGTCATTTATACAGTTCTTACTCATAGCAAGGGCTCCAAAAATATCTGTTGAGTTAATGAATGAATGAAGGAGTTGATTACATGCAATGATAGGATTTTATAAACATCAGTACTTGAATGTGATCTACTTTAGGTTCCTCACTTTACAGAAGAGGAAACTGAGGCACAAAGATCCTTTCTGGTTCATGGCAGAGGAAGAGCTGGACATCAAAGTCCCCATGCTTCCTTTTTGCTTGGAACAAGAACTTTCATAAGGCTTATAAAAGCGATGGCTCTTTTAAAATCTATTCCCAGAGTTCCCTTGCAAAGAAAACATCTTCGGTCTTTCATTGACAAGCAAAAATCCTCCCTTTCTTTGTCTCTCTTGCTACACTGGAAGGTTTCCTCCATCCTAGTAATCATTTAAGGAAATCTTGTTCCTTCCTTGAATCTGGGTAGGGGCCACAGGGCTGGTCTGGGGCTCCCTGGGGACCTGGGCAGATGCTCTGATTCCAAGCTGAGAACCTAGGTGTGTGGCTCTTTTGGATTCCTGCTCCTCTGCTAACGGATTTTGTTAACTGTTTGTCATTTGCTTATGCAAATCTACCTCTTTCTACATTAAAATGAACCCAATTATAAAGTGAAATTTCACAATTAAACCACTTAGTGAAGGACATTAAGTAACCAGAAGGAATTGATTTGTAAAAATTTCAGCGATAATTAACAAATGTTTCCGAAATGTGACTAAGTCCTCAGATTGTCTTTAAACAAACACACAAACTTGCGCATTTTCATATCCACAGTGCGCGGATGCAAGCGCATATTTTCACACACCTGGTTTCCATCTTCTCACTATGGGACTTGTTCTTGTTCCTTTTCTGGGTCTAAATTTTCCCCAAATGGGGAAAATTCCACCAGCCATCAGATCATGTCTGCAGAGTTCTTGGAAACTTTCCAAAAGAAATGGTCACTGGGTTGAGGAAGCCGGGGTAGCCAGGAAAATAGCAGAAGGTGTAATGGTTTTAATAAAGCCTCTGCCACCTTGTGATTGATTGATATATTTTGGCATTTGTTTCCCCGCTCCATTGTAATCGATAGCAGTTATAGACCAAGGAGCAGAAAAGGGTGGGGATGTGGGATGAGGGCAATATTGATTGGTCTTTACAGGAAAGAGCCTTTCCTAGGGATTGCAGTGTGGTGGCCACCAGGGGCAGGACCTTGCTGTCCCTGGGAAAGGTTACCTTTCCTCAAGTTCCCCCACCCCCACTCCACCAGGCGTGATGCCGAGTCAGAAATTTGGAGCTGAAAAAGGACAGACAGGCATCTACCTGAAAAACCAGGCTTTCTGGTGTTTGAGAGAGCCAAAATTACATTCACCTTTCTCATTGCATTCCCGATCAGAGGGTAGGACCCTCAGTCTCCTGGGCTGGTATGGAGACAGGCTGGGCAGGGTGTTTGATTATGAGTTCCAGGCTCCACCTATATGTAGGAGTGAACCCAGCTCACTTGGCAACATGTCGCTGCTCACACAGTACAATGTAGAGGTGATGTTAGTGTAAAGTCTGGAGCCATGTCACCTGGGTGGTGGCCTAGCCTTGCTACTGAATGTGTGACTTTGGTCAGTTAATTCATTTTCTGTGTCTTGATTTCCCCATCAATAAAATGGAGATGACAGCGTCTATTTCCCAGGCTTGCTATGATAGGTATATAAGTAACCATGTAAAGAGCATGGAATAGCCCTAGCATGTAAGAAATGCTCAGTCCGTGTGGCTCTTACCATCTATTGGTAGGGGATACCTGGACTAGCATCTGTAACTTATGGGTGGAAACTTAAAGGGGCAAATTTCTCTAATCAAACACGGGTATCCAGTACTCGCCTTCTGGTGGTAAGAACATAAGGCTCAGGACCCAGCATCTGCTAAATAATTCTCTTAGTTCATCAGCCCAGTAGCTACAGGATTTCCTAGCCTTTTTTTAGATTAATTTTTTTTCCCCTGAAAGCTTTCAAAAAGAAAGACTAGGTCCAGATTCAAGGGGAGAGGGCTAAACTGGATTAAGTATGATAGCTCTGATGCCCAAGAAGTTCAACTAAGATAAATATGCATTCATTAAATGAACATTAAACCCGAGACAGTTTCAGCTGATGTGATGATTTCCATTTGTGGACCCAGACCTAGTGTTGATCCATTGAGGTGTGCAGCAACCCCTCTGTGGTGTCATGACAAGCAGTTTTTGTGTAACTGAGAAGTTCTTGTGTCTAGAATAATGTGCTCAAAACAGAGTTTGTGTAAACGTGCACCTGCCATTAACATCTTTGTTTAGAACTTTTTTATTTTTGAAGTATAGTTTTATTGCATTTTATTGACTTGGGTCATTTTTAGTTCCAGAAATTCCTTTAGACCTGGAAGGCACTTTGGAGCTTATTATCCCCCAAGTCATCAGCCTGAATGCTGTGACTAATAGAGGTCAGCAGACTGGCAAGCAGTTACTAATGATGACAGGAAAAGGGGTCCTGTGACAGACTTCTAAGGGGCAGGGCTAGAAGTGATCCTAGAGATCTTCTAGTTAGTCCCCTCCATTTTAAAAATTAGTTACTATTTTATTTGTAATATAAATTTATGGAATGCAGTACACTAATTCATTATGTGTATACAACGTATAATGATCCAATCAGGGTAACAAATGTTTCCATTTCCTTAAACATTTAAAAATCTTTTGATTAACATGTAATAATTATACATATTTATGAGGCACAGTGATATTTCAATATATGTATACAATATGTGCTGATCGAATCAGAATAATCACATTTCCATCTCCTTACCATTGCTTTGTGTTTGGAGCCTTCAAGCTTCTGTCTTCGGTTATTCATAAGATATATAATAGGTTACTGTGAACCGTAGTGTCTTAGTTACTGGGACCCAATACCCAGTACCCACAACTTTAAGGAGGAAGGGTTTATTTTGGCTCAAAGTTTGTAGAGGTTTCAGTCCATAGCCGGCTGGCTCCACAGGGAAAAGGGCATCACAGAGTAAAAACAGTTCTTGGCAAGGCAGGCAGGGGGCAGAGACAGATCAAGGAAGGAGGGGTGGAAAGGGACCCTTCCAGTCCCTACCCCAGTGACCGCCTCCTCCCACCAGGATCACTTCCAACATCACATTTAGCTATGAACTCATCAGTAAACTAATCCACTGATGAGGATCATGGACCCATGACCCAATCACTTTCCAAAAACCCCACCTATGAGTGCGTGAAGCTTTGGGGAGACATCTAGATATAAACCATAGCATACATCGTCACTCCACTATGCCGTCAGACACTAGCACTTAGCCCTTCTAAATAGTTGTGTTTTAGCTGTTGGAGGGTGGGGCGCACAGGCTGGAGGCAGGGCTGCAGAACCGGGGTACTCTCCCAGAGACCACCAGAGGCGACTCAGGAGAGGGGAGCCCACCCTATGGGGCCTGTCGAGCCCTGGCTTCAGCCGCACCGAGGCTGCCATGGTTGTGAAGAAGATCAAGACCGAGGCGGAAAGCTGGTGTGCGAGTCCTAGGATGTTTCACCCAATGGAATGACCACAGCAGCCTCCCTGAGCCAGCACCCCGCCCGACGCTGCCCCAGAGCCTGCGGGGAGACGGCTGTACACGGGAGCACTGCAAACAAGAGTCCCGCCTCAGGCTCAGCCCTAGCCCTCAGCCCACCCTTGGGGGGAATCTGCTGCCTGGGGTACCCATTCTTGCTTACGCCCTACACCAAAACCCAACTCATTTGTTTTTCAAAATACAGTCTGGGCTGGTTTTGCTCCCCCCATAAAATGAAATATAATATAATAAAATATAAATAACAGGGTCTTGTACTCAGGTAAGCTGAACCCAGAGAGACGGCACGGTGTCAGAGGTCGACCTGGAATCCCGGTGCTGGTCCACATCCTGTGAGTGTGTAGCTTGCTGGTGCCCTTCTGGGGATACCACACCCAGCCCTTTTCTCTCTCAGATCTCCTCTTCTTGGCTTTGTGCTTCCTGCTGTATCTGACAATTCAGTTGATGAACTGGAGATGCACTGTGTTTTTACTGGTGCCAAGCATTATGTTATGTCCATGAAGCAAAAAATAAGTTGTGGGCGCACTACTACACGAAAGCAGACTGTTGTGTCACGTCTGTATACCCCGTTATCTGCTGCCTCTCCTTATGAGAGGATTGTACTTATCTAAACCGTTACATTGCTTGGTTTGTTTTGGCCAATGAAATTTGAGCAGAAGTAATACTGTTATTTCCGAGCAGAGGGTTTTGGGAGATTTTTGTGGTTCCTCCTGCATTTTCTCTTTTCTGTCTTCAGGGAGAGCAGCATGTCCAGAGGAGTGCTGGGCAGATAGCTGGGTCCCACAACGAAGGAAGACCCAGAGCACTGCCAGAGCCACAGGCGACTTGCAACAAGATGAGCACTAAGCTTCTGTGTGCCGAGTCCCTGAGACCCTGTGGTTGTTTATCTGCAGTGTAAGCTGCAGGAGCTGATAGTACAGTGAGGACCACAAAGTAGCTGGGGAGACAGTTTATTTACAATGTAAATATGTGGTAATAAGCGCTGTGCTGTATGCAGACACTGACAGCTCTGGGATGGAAGCACCAGGAGAGGTTTTCTAGAAGAGCCACAGGCTTAGAACCTATGGCACGCGTTATTCTTTTAGTAATGTGTGAGTTGTTTTTGTCTAAATTAAAATCTCAAGCTGGGCGTGGTGGTGCACACCTTTAATCCCAGCATTCGAGAGGCTGAGGTAGGAGGAGCGTTGTGAGTTCGAGGCCAGCTTGGGCTACAATGCGAGTGCAAGGCCGGCCTGAGCTACATAATGCAACCCTGTCTCAAAAAACCAGGGCTGGGAGTTTGGCTCAGTGACTTAAGCGCCTGCCCTGGCAGGTGCGAGGTTGTGAGTTCGATCCCTGGTGCCACAAAAAAAAAAAAAAAAAAATTAAAACCTCAGGTTGAATTGCAGTGTTGGCACTCTGTGATAAATAAGTGGATTTGGGGTTGCACTTTGGGCACTTGGTCTCTAAAATGTTCGCTGTCACTGACTTAGAAACACCTAAAGGTTGGTGAGAAGTTCACCATGTGAAGGGATCAGGACACTTGTTTCCTGAAGCGTCCTAAGTAGACAGACCAGC
>RJWM01046523.1:0-12281 GCA_004363535.1 Dasyprocta punctata
TGAATGACTGCTACCTGTTTGGGGAGCTGTGCTGCCCCTAGTAATTTGAGGATGAGGGGTACATTAGTGGTGGGGGTTCCTTGAGTGCTGATTAGACCCCTTTCTTGCCAGATGGTGGCACAGGAATGAAGGATACTGAATGTGTATTTTGAGTCAGTATAGATATTTATGATTTTGTCTTTGGCCAGTATGAGGGCCCGTGTGAGGGTGTTCAGTTGCACCTTTTGCGAAGATGACCCAGATGGCAGTGGACTTGCCTCTGTTACCTTAGAGGCACTGACTATAGCATATCCTGCCCTTTTTTGAGTATCTGTGTTGGTTGAGCTGCCATCTATGAACCATGTGCCAGAGGCTGGAGGGAAAGGAGTGCTGTGAAAATGGGGAAAGGAGATTGAGGTCATCTGTAAGATGTCAATGAAATTGTGGTAAGAGGTCTCATCGGAGGTGGGAGTAAGGTGGCCAGGTTGAGGGGACTGCTGGTGGAGAGAGAGACTGAGGGGTCTTGTATGAGTATTAAGTGAACTTGTTGTAGGCAAGAAGGAATCATTAAGGCAGAGTGCTTTGTGTGAAATGAGCTCATTAAGGCGATGAGGTGAGTGGACTGTGATTGATTGTCCTAAAGTGAATTTTTTGTCTCTTGTGTTCATGTGGCTGCTGAGGCAAGAGCCCAAAGACAGGGTGGCCAGCCATGTACTGTGTTGTCTAGCTGTTTTGAGAGGTAGGCTAGTGCTTGGAAGGAAGGTCCTTTTTGTGTCCTAGAACTCCCACAGCATTATGATCCTGAGAGGTAGTATATAAAATAAAGAGTTGGGTTGGATTTGAGAGAGTGAGGGCCAGGGCTCTGAAGAGGACTCCTTTTAGTTTATAGAATGAAAAGTGCTAGAAGTGGTGGAGCTAAGTGATTCTGACAGAGAACTCTTAGATAGTTTATAGAGGGTTTGGGCTAGAGTTTCAAAGTTAGGAATCTAAAGGTGAAAAAAGTTAGCTAGACCAAGAAAGGATAGAACCTGTTGTTTTGTAGTTGGCACCTGGAGGAGGGCTCTGTGGTCAGATGTAACCAGATGAGTGGTGGGGCTGAGGGTGAGCCCCAGATATTTGACTTTTGGTGAAGCTATTTGGGCTTTGGTGGGGTACACACTATATCCACAACCTGAGAGAAAGTTGAGAAGTGTAGCTATATATTGTGTAGCTAGAGCATAGGATGGTGAGCAGAGAAGGAGATCACATATTGCAGGAGAGTGCTGGGTTTGAGATTGAGTGTCATGAAGCCAGTAGCAAGAGCTTGGCTAAGGAAGTGAGGATATCTCTGAATCCCTGAGACAGGACTGTCCATATAAATTGTAAAGACTGGAGGGTGTCTGGGCCTGTCCACATGAAAGTAAAGAGATCCTGACATTTTGGGTGTAAGGGGATAGTGAAAAATGCATCTTTAAGATCTGAAACAGTGAAGGGAGAGGTAAATGGGGGGAACATGGCAGAGCCTGGTGTAAGGGTCTGGTACCACTGGGTGAATGGTGTCGTTGTATTGTTGATAGTCCTGAGATCGTGAACTAGGTGCTAAGAGCTGTTGGGTTTGAGCACAGGAAGAATGGGCATTGCAGGGTGAATGAGCAGCCCTAAGGAAGCCATTGGTTAATAGGCATTGCATTAAAGGTTCGAGTCCTTGTTGGTGTTTGGGGGCTATTGGATATTGGGGAACTCAGGGAAAGGTTGAAAGATCTTTAAAGTGATTCAGTATAGGGATGGTGGGGTGACACAAGTAGGTTTAGAAGTGTCCTAGACTATAGGATTGGCAAGGGTGAGAGGGAGAAGGGGAATGGAACTGGTGACACATGATGTCTGAGTTTGAAGGACGAGAGCTGTGGGGAGGAAAAAAATGAAAGAGAAGTCAAGATTTTGAAGGAGATCCCTGCCCAAGAGGGGTGTGGGGCAATTGGGGTAATAAGGAAATTATGGGAGAAGGTTGGGCATGGTGGCGCACGCCTTTAATCCCAGCACTCGGAAGGCTGAGGTAGGAGGAGCGTTGTGAGTTCGAGGCCAGCTTGGGCTACAACGCGAGCGCAAGGCTGGCCTGAGCTACACAGTGCGACCCTGCCTCGAAAAACTAGGGCTGGAAGTTTGGTTCAGCAGCTTACGCGCCTGTCAGGCAGGCGCGAAGTTGTGAGTTCAATCACCGGTACCGCAAAAAAAAAAAAAAAAAAAAAAAGAAATTATGGGAGAAGAAAAGTGTTTGGAATCAGTGGGGGATGGGTCCTGTCTGGAGGGGTTGTGTAGGTTGGTCGTCAGCTCCCACAGTGGAGACCATGGATTAGGTACAATAGCCTGAAAACTCAGGAAGTGGCCCCCACATCGACAAGGAAGGAGAGTGTCCTACTTGAGATATCCAGTGAGACTCGGGGTTCTGAGAAATATACCTTGATGGGGGACGTGGACCCCGAGTTCCATCAGTCCTCTTCAGCAGCAAGACCAAGCAGGTCAACTAGAGATGAGTCTGGCAGCAGTAATGAGATCTCCTGTGAGGGTGGGGAGTTTGATGACTTACCGCTCTCTGTCAGACAGGGCAGTCACACTCCAGTGACTTTCCTGGTTGCAGATGGGACAGAGTCCCAGTGGTGGCTGCAGGTTGGGGCAGACTAATGCCCAGTGTCCTTCTTTGCTGCACTGAAAGCATGGTCTGGGAGGGACTCAGGTGGCACCATGTTGTTTTGGTTTTACTTTCCCGGAAACCTCGAGTGCCTAGCCGAAATTTGGCATTTGAATTTGGCATGTTGTTGCTTATCCTGTTTTTGCTGTTTCTCTCTATTGTCGAAGACACAGAAGGCCAGATTAAGAAGGCCTCCCTGTGGGGTCTGAGGACCAAGATCTGTCTTTTTTAATTTAGCGCATTTGTCACCTAGGGGACAGAGGGGCATCCTGGAGGACATGAGGGAGTTCTGCTGTGGGCCCACGATTCTAAGAGAGAGAGAGTGGCAGGAGCTCCTGGAACGAGGAGCAGCTCACTTGTGGGGAACGGTGACGTGGGCCGGTGTTGGGTGGAAGCTGGCAGCAGCAAAGGCAGAGGTGAGAGACAGGAAGGGGGGCTCCCTGGTGGGGGAGCTCGAAGTGGGGTAGCCTTCCAGGAGCTGCATGCCCCAACTGTATCCAAGTCATGGTGCCAAAATGTTAGGGTTTTTTGGCGCAGTTGAGAGACACAGACAGAGGTTAAAAAAGAAAAAGAAAAAGAAAAGCCTTTATTGCCAGCACGGGAGGGCTGCTGGAGATTGCGAGGACCCCCAAAAAAGACAAAGCTGAGAAGTTGCTTTTATGGGATTGGGGTAGGAATGGAGACCATGTGAGTGGACAGGTCAGTGTGTCAGGAGAGGACTGAAGGACCTTTGGTATACATGCAAAAGGAAAGGGCGTTTATTTTGAGACTAGAAGAAGAGCACAGAAGTTAGTGTAGGAGAGATATACTGTTGTTTGGGGGCTCAGCACCATGTTAAGCAGGTACCACATTGAGCCTGGCCAAGTCCCACAGGAGTGGAACCCATCAGTGAGCCACTAAACTGGAATTAGAACCTGAGTGTGTTTAGTTCCAAAGCCTGAGCACCACAAGGGATTCTGAGCAGCAGCGTGGTTAGAGAAGGGAACTCGGAAGAGAAGGCAGGAAGACAACAGAAGCCGAAAGGTAAATGTCATCCCTCTCAATGATTTAACTTAGCACCAAACCTGCAAACAAGAGAAAGTCCTTTGATAAGCAAAAGAGACAGGAAGCTCAGGACATGTTCCTGGCCTTTTCCAGAGCTCAGAGAGACTGAGCAAATAGGACTGTTTACTCTGTGGAATGTGTTGTGTATGTAAGCGGAAGGCTTCATCAGAGTTTAAGAAAGAACTGAACTCTTAGCAAGAATAAGAGCAGCATGCTTCCGTAGACTGAGAGGAAAGAAGGGCGAATGTGCCTCCAGGACAGCAAGACAATAGAGTCGTCACCTTAAAATCTGACTCCTGGTTTTCAGATCACACTGGGTGGATCGGATCACACTGCCTTAGAAGCATGTGTTTCTAAGCATAAAACTTCTCACTATCCCTGTCCACTAGCCCTTCGCCACTAGCCCTTTGGCTGTTCTCTAATGAGTTGGAGTCACACTGTTCACAGCCCATGTCATTTACTTTTGGGTATGTTCACTCACCTAGAGGAGATATTTATTGTCTACTTCCAGAAATGCCTGGCACAAGCTGGGCACGGTGGTGCACACTAGTAATCCCAGCACTGGGGAGGCTGAGGCAGGAGGATCACTGTGAGTTTGAGGCCACTCTGGACTACATACTCAGTTCAAGACCAGCCTGGACTATACAGCAAAACCCTGTCTCAAAAAAAAAAAAAAAAAAAAAAAAGGAAGAAAGAAAAAGAAAGAAAGAACGAAGTGCTTGAGAGCTGTGGTTTTCTGTGATGCCTGGTGAATCAATCATCCTTGTGGAAGATGAATACCTTGGCAGCATAGTGGCTCTAACCAATCTGATGTACTTAAGTTAGGAATCCTCAAACTACTGCTGTGGGTTCCTTCCTGTTTTGATATGCTCTCTTGGTAAACGATGGCCTTTACATGGTTAAATGACTGGGAAAAAAATCAGCCACCAAATGCTGTTTTGTGGTCCATGAAAATTATATGGATGTCATATTTCAGTGTCTATAAATGAAGTTTTATTTATGAATTGTCTCTAAAAGGTTTCTTACTATAACCAGAGAGTTGAACTGGAA
This sequence comes from Dasyprocta punctata, assembly GCA_004363535.1. Classification (NCBI taxonomy): domain Eukaryota; kingdom Metazoa; phylum Chordata; class Mammalia; order Rodentia; family Dasyproctidae; genus Dasyprocta; species Dasyprocta punctata. The sequence goes on from RJWM01046523.1 coordinate 4,739, forward strand.
GTATTTACTACCTGGACCTTTAAACCAAAGCTTGCCATGCCTTGATTTAAAGAATAGAATTCTTTTGCAATTCAGAGATAAAAGAAAGGAAAAGAAAAATCTTTAAAAAGTACCCTGAAGAGGAATGCAGGCTGGTGTAACCACTGTGGAAGTCAGTGTGGAGATTTCTCAAAAAGCTAGGATTGGAGGTCCCATTTGACCCAGCTATTCTTCTCCTGGGTATCTTCCCAAAAGAATTAAAAACATCCTACCACAGTGATATATGTGCACCTATGTTTATAGCTGCCCGCTTCATAATAGCTAGATCTTGGAAACAACCTAAATGCCCCTCGACTAAGGAATGGATAAAAAAGATGTGGTATTTCTACATAATGGAATATTACTCAGCTATAAACTAGACATTTTCACTCTTAAATGGATGAATATTGAAAATATACTTCTTAGTGAACTAAATAAGTCACACATATCTAACCATCGCATTGTTGCACTTGTGTGAACTGAAAGAAAATCTATGTATATAAAAAATTAGTTCAGACAGTTAAAGGAAAAGAATTTTGTGTGAAAAGTACTTTTCACAGGGTCATCTTCAGATTTCATTTTTAATGCAAAATGTTTATTTGAAAATAATAGAGCAATCATAACCAAAAAGATAGTCATAGAGCTGGTTTCTCTTGATTCATTGAGGCAAAAGTTTTGTGCTAATAATTTTCTGGACAATGTCTCATATCTATATCTTTTATTCTAACCAATTTCTGTGAATATAATAATCTGTAATGTGCTGATTATTGTTACTCTCCTATTGGCTGGTTGTGAAATTGTTTTGCTTTGGTTTCTTACTTTCCTTTTGTTTGAATAAAAATAATAATAAAAAAAAGTACGCTGAAGAACCAGGCATGGTGGTGCATGCCTATAATCTCAGCACTCAGGAGGCTGAAGCAGGAGGATCACCAGGAGTTCAAGGTCAGCCTGGGCTACATAGTTAGTCGAGGCCACCCTGAATTACATAGTGAGACCCTCAAACAAAAAAGGTGCCCTGAAGAACTGAACAAATTGTATGGCAGAAGATGTGCCACTAGTCTGTAGGTATTGCTGACATTTAGGGTGATTCGGGTAAGAAGAAGAAATCGTGAAAGTTGTACTATTCCCTGCAGCAAGTCTGATAGTGGAGGACTGCAAGAGCTCACAAAAGAGTAATATCAGCCTCTCCTGCCACGACTGTTTCTTAATTTCTCTTCATTTTAAAATTCTTTCTTATTTTCATGCTCACCTACTATTTTATTTACATTTCTTATAGCTGAAACAAAATACTCCACACCCAAAGTTACAGGAGGAAAGATTTATTTTAGCTCACAGTGCAGAGACATGTCAGCTCATAGTTGGCTGGTTCCAAGGCAGGGTGGCGTGGCTGAGGAGCAGCACCGAGGAGAAGCAGCTCACGGGAGGCAGGAGGCAGTGATCAGAAAAGCAGCAAGCAGCAAGCTACAATGGCAGCCCTTTTTTTTGTATCCCTTATAGTCTCTCCAGGCTACCTGCCTTAGGGTGAGTAGCACTCACACCCAGGTTGGGGCACCCTTGATCTTACCATCCCAACATGAATCAGTCCCAACACACCCTAGATCTAGTCTCCTCCAAAAAGCCCACCTATGACAGCATGAGGCTTTGGGGGGACATCTAGATAAAAGCCATAACACCCACCATAAGTGTCTATAAACACCCAAATGTTAAAGTATGCTTCAAGGTCTTCTGGGGGGTTCTGGGAGACACACAAAAGGCCTCATTTGGGAGCTGGGCCTACTTCATGGCTTCTGCTCCTGTATCTGGGTGTCACAACTTTGCCTAGGATACTAAGCAGGTTTTGTCATAGCCTGCCCCCAGGAAAAATGCCAAAGCATACCCTGTGAGTTCATTGCTACCTGCAGTCTGAACTAGCTTGCCTGGTATCACCCTGTAGGCGTGATACCCACACATGAGGGGGCTGGCCTCCTAGGAAACATGATGGTTTATTGATATGATCATAAAGCTGCTGGAGTGTGGCAGAAAGGCAGAGAAATCAGGCATTTTGGCAGGCTGCTGTCTCTACTAAGGCCTGGTGAATGGTGGGAGCAGCATGAGCACAAGCAGCCTTCCACTCCTATAGCTTTCTGTCGTGTCTTATCATGAGCGCTGCTGGCAAACTGTACCGGTGAGATATACTCCAGAAGGGACAGGCCAGGACTTGCCAGCTAAGGGTCAGAGTGAGCTGTCATGGTGCCAGTTAACCTGGGTCCTTGTTTTAATAGAAATGGAAATTAAAACTAATGCACAAATTTACAGGGGAAAGAAACTTTAATTGGCAAGTTAGAGGTAAGATAGGAGAAGACTCAGCTTCAGTGTCTGAAGGGAGGACCTCTAATACAGGGGTTCAGACTGCCCTACCTGCAAAGGCCAAGGCCAGGTTTTCAGGGTAGCTAGTGGCCTGGGGTTTAGTTGATCACTGTCTCAGTCTCGGCATTGTTGCGGGGATGTCCCAAGCCAAGCCAAACGGAAGACTCTTTACACCGAGGAGATAAGGCAGCGCTTAACCTTTACGCCAACAGACTGTTGGAGTTCATGCCAGTGGATTGTTGCAGGGATAATTCCTCCCAAGTGACCTAGCTGAATCAGGAAGGAGTTTAGTCTATATAGAATTAGAAGTGGGAGGTACCAAACAAGTGTTATGGTTGATGCATTGTGTCAACTTGAGAAATTTAGAAATTTAATTGAGAGACTCAGCCAGGGTTCTTACTTTGTAAACATCTTCATCCTGTGCAAGGAGAGGGCACAGAGATTTTGTGAATGCTGCACCCACCCTGGAGAGGGGGTGGCCTGTGTACAATATAAAGGAGGAAAAGTGGCTTGCTCTTGCCCTTTTTTGCTCTGGCTGCTTTTGCTTGCTTGATGCCTTGAAGTGTTGCCCCTGTGCCATGCCACCCTGCCTTGGAACCAGCTGATTATGGACTGAAACCCCCCAAAACTGTAAGCTAAATAAACCTTTCCTTCCCTAATTTTGGGCATCAGGTATTTTGTCTCAGCAACAAGAGTAAAGTAACCAAGACAGCAAGTGACCAAACATTTCCTGATTGGTTACGTACATTGAATCATATATTGACAGACAGGCTAGTCTTGAAACAACAGAAATTCTCTAGGAACCAGGGGTGGGGCTATTATAGAAGGAGCACAAGTTAAGGGCATTACCATAATACAGGAATTGTTCTGGAGAAAGAGCCTTGACTGAATGAGAGTGGTTAAGGACATTACCACAATATCAGAATGTTCAGAAGAGAGAACTTTTCTGAATGAGCCCAGGTCAGCCCAAGGTGCCTTAGGGTATAGACAATGGCTCTGACTTAGTGCTCATCTGCTGCTGGGCTGAGGGCACTGTCAGGGTCAATGGAACTTAGCAGAAACAGCAGAACAGCAACTTGGTCAGAGGCCTCTAATTGATCTGAAATATTTGTAAGTTTGTTATTCTTCCCCAGTAGCAGCATAGCTCTGCACTCTTGGCTGAGGGGGATCCTGTTTCCAGGGAAAAGGATTTTCTCTGTCTGTGGTGTCTTGGTGAGGTGGAGCTCCTCCTTTCCTGGAATCCAGGTGATCACATGTTTAGAGCAGTGACTGGAGACTTCTAGGCATACCTGAAATGTCCCTGGGAATCCCCCATTCTGGTGTCCTCAGTCTTGAAGGGAGGCAAGTTATATAAATTCAGGGTTAATCAACCTCATTTTGCCAACTCTTAGACATTCCCTGAACGGTTGACGTGCTGGAGCACGCCTGTGTGGGAGACTGAGACAGGAGGTTTGCCGTGTGTTTGAGGTCAGCCTGGGCTCTGGAGTGAGTTCAAGGCCAGCCTGAACTGCATAGTGAAACCCTGCCTCAAGTAAATTAATTAATTAATTAATTAAACTCACATACTCAAAGAAATAATAAGTATGGGCTCTAAAAGACAGAGGCGTGATACAGTTTGGAGCTGGGGCTATTTAGGTGTTTTAGGCAGTGGAAATCTGGGATTTGTGAATTTATAAGGAGTTATGTAATGCTCTTGGTTTATGGGGCAGGGGAGGACGACAGAGAGATAATGACTCATTTTACAAGCCAAAGGCATGAGCACCACCAATCTTTTTTTTTTTAACTTGGGTGATCTAAAATGTTTCTGCCTAAAAACATGCTTTGAACTGTTCCTTTGTCTGAAAATCAGGTTTCTGCCGCTCACTTTATCAAGTAAGATAAATTATGGACTTTGTATCTTTGAAGGAGTTTGGGTGTGAGGAGCCTAGAAGAACAGAAGCACAAACAAACCTGGCAGCACTGATAAGGACCTCTGCGGGTAACTTCCTGTCCTGGAATCTCAGTCTTCTTAAAAGCACAGTGTTTAGGTTATGATTTGCCTTGTCTTTATCTCTTGTCTACCCCGGTAAGGGCCCTCCAGTTTTCCGGTCCCATCCCCGTGGCACAGGTGCTCATGACCCATTTTTCAGTATTTCTAAAGGCCCGGTAAAAAGGACACATTTGCCTAAAAGCTTTGTGTAAAGAAAATGGCAGTTTCCTTTTTTTCTTTTTTTAAACTGGAACCATAAGAACAGCATGACATACGGAAGAAAAGCAAAAGCAATTTAGCCTTAGTTGAGTCACCGCCATTGCCAATTCTGTGGGACATGGATTCTTTTCACTTTTTTTTTTTTTTTTTTTGAGACCCGGTCCCGCTATGTAGGTCAGGCTGGCCTTGGACTCACTATGAAGCCCAGGCTGACCTCAAACTCCTGGTGATCTTTCTGCCTCAGCCTTCAGAGTGCTGGGATTACAGGCATGTGCCACCATGCCCAGCTTCACCATTTTTATAGATGCAGAAGTAGCCCACATGGATTGTTGTGGTCAAACTTGCCTTCATACAGTCTGTCTGACCCCATAGCCCTGTTCCTTCTTTGATACCTATTTTCTCATCCCTTCCTACAGTTCTTAGTGTGGGTTGGAGGTAGATATAAATTTGATTTAAAAATAACAAAATACATAATAGATGATTGATAGAAAAAAATCTTTCAATGGAGAGGGAGGAAATCAAAGAAAATCCAGTGCTAAAATAACTGTTGAGTATCATCATGGAACTCTTCTGCAGAGTATTATACAGTTCCTTAAAAAGCAATTCTAGTTCAGAGAATGAGAATTCTAGGGAAGACAGTGATCCAGCCTGAGGAATAGGGCAAGTAAGGAAAGGGATAACTCGTTATTTGAAAGGGTGCTGTCTATAATTTGACCCTGATCTCTTCAGAGAGAGCATCCTATTCTATGATTCTATAGCCTATTTGCCTCTGAAGTGTACTGATAGTTTTTGAGTAGTCTCCAAGCATCCATAAATTAATTGACCTAGCGTATTAGTTCATTTTCTGTTGCTACAGTGAAATATCTTAGGAAGGGTGTTTCATAAAGAAAAGAGGATTATTTGGCTCATAATTTTAGAGATCTGAGGGTACAATACCAGCTTCTACTTGGCTCTGGTAAAGCTCTTATGGCATCAGAAAGGCTGGGGAGATCACATAATCAGATGGGAAGGCAGAAGGTGGCTGAGTTCCAGGAAAGCTGCACTTATACAGAGAGAACCCTTTCCTGTCCTCATCGTGGTCCAGGGAGGTTTGTATTTGTAATCCCATGGAGAAGTTGCTGGAGTGCTTACTGGGGACCTGGCCTAGATGCCCAATCTCCCGAATGAGTGCACAGTGAAGGCTTAAATAAATGAGACAAGTGGTATGATTTTAGGGTTCCAGGAGGATCAAAACCCTCTGTAGAGTTCTTTTTTTTTTTTTTTTTTTTTTTTTTTGTGGCACCGGGGATCGAGCTCACAACCTCGTGCCTGCCTGACAGGCGCTTAAGCTGCTAAGCCAAACTCCCAGCCCTTTTAGGTGTAATCTTAACAGGTTCTTTGATTCCCTGTAAGTCTCTTCCTAGTCCCTTATCTTTCTGATAACCCATCTTAATCATCATTTGTTTAATTTTAGGATTTGAATCTATTTGCTTAGTTTCCAACTTGGAATTTGTTTGTTTAGTTTTAAAATCAGAATCACTAGTCAGCACTAATTTCCACTTTTGTAACAAAATCTCTTCCCCATAAATTGACTGGAATAGGTGCCGCATATGGTAAAAAGAACTTTCTGTTGGTCTGGCTCCTCATAAGGTAGTGGTGAGGCATTTTGTAACACATGCTGAGGAGTTCCCAGTCCAATAAGGGACGTAGGAGCCCTTAGGGTCGGCCACATGGCAGGCCATTGTTCTGATGCAATTACAGACACATCCACACCAGTGTCTATTAGACCCTCAAAGCATTTTCCATTAATCTTTATAAAACACATAGGCCTGTTTTTAGTCACTTCCTGTGTAAAATAAATTTCTCTTTTTGTAGTCTTGCTCTGAGGGTCATGTTCCCTTTTGAGCTGTCTATGCTTAACAAAAAAAAGGCTTCTCTATAGGTAACAAGACCAACTGTGCCACATAGTCTCCCTGTTCAAAAACTCAGAGATCCATAGCACATGCAAGAACTTGTATCTCATCTCTACAATCACTATCTGTCTTAGTTACTTTTTACTCATTGCTGAGACAAAAATACCTGATGCCCAAAATCAGAGAATGAAAGGTTTATTTCTTACAGTTTCTTGGGAGTTTCAGTTCATATTCAGTCAGCTCTAAGGCAGCGTGGCATGGCGGGGCCACCATTCATGGCCGCTGCAACTGCAAGGTGTGCTGGTGAGAGAGAGAGGGTGGAAGCGCAGGAGAGAGCAAGAGGAAGACCCGCCTCCTTTACACTGAATCTCAGCTCCACCCCTGGATGGGTGCAGCACTCACATCATCAATCCCAGCTCTAGACAACAAACTGAATACAAATGCCAGACTCAGCCTCATCAAAAGTATCTGAGGACTTGGGGGTACATAGTATCACCCAATACACCATCAATCACACCAGGCACAATAGTTATTCCTTTTAAATTCAGAGCAGCCTTTCCCAGTACAAGACCAACTGTTCCTTCAGGTGGGGGACCCCAAATGCCTGTAGGAATGGGGGTATGCTAGTCACCTCCACTGAGAGTGACTCTGCAAGCTGTAGGAAGATCTAATCCTGCACTTTGAGCTGTTCCCCTGGTGAGCGAATTAACATCTCTCTGGGGAGCCACCTTTGATGCTGCTGTTGAATCTGCTGGTGAGTTTGCACTGGGTAAAGTTCACTGGCATTTTGACTCACAGGTTCTTCCTCCTCTATTGTTTTGCTGGCCTGAGGGAAGGCCCTCATTTCGTTTTTTGGCAAAGGTGTACCATCTTTATGGAATTTAGAATGACACTATTTGGCACAATGCCTCCCTTTTTGGCATTTTGGACAGAGTCCAGGCGCAGGACCTGAGTCCTCCACGCCAGAGGCGCCTTTTCCTTGAGTTGCGGCAGCTGCAGCATCTGCCCTATTAGATCCAGCAAGAGCTCTGTAATTTTTTCTAACATGTCCCATTTTTCCACAGTTGAAACATTTTACCTTACTTCCTTTTGCATTTGC
>RJWM01046524.1:0-12298 GCA_004363535.1 Dasyprocta punctata
CTAGCACTGTCGAATTCTGTAATACTTCTCTACAGGATATAAAAGAGGTTTCTGATCCTGCATCTGCTTCCACTGAGTACTCTGTATCGTCTCATTCTCGGTTAGGATTGATTTGGGACAGTTATCTTTGTCACTTACATTGCTACAAGCATAGAATTTCTGGAGGCCCAAATCCTGTGTTACTTGTAGCAATAATGAATTCTCATGTGATAGCCCCGTTGGGTTGTGGAGCCTTCCACATTGCACAGATTAGTTTATTTTATTCAGGGTAAAAGAATGGCACAGTTTTAGAGATACCAATTATATAGTGTTCACAGAAATAATTCATCAGGGTTATAGACTTCTAGACCACATCTTCCTTCAGTGTCCTAATGCTCAAGGTGGCCTTTTTCTTCCCAGGTCTTATTCGCAGAATTCTTGCAACTCTTGGAGACTTCCTGCTGGGGGTTTTATATGACACATCTGGTGAACAGAGACACTTCATTTTGTGCTTCCCTCATTTTTTTTTTAATTTAAACATCCAGATTTTTAAATTCATTCTCTTATGAAGACTTTTTCACCTTCTGAAGTGACAATTAGCTAATTTGTCATCCAGCAACTCATTTGTGCTAATAAAAGAAAGCCACAGGACATAGATTCATTCACCCGTGAACCCGAAGACCTCATTGAGTAACAAGTACATTGTACCAAAGATCTTCTAGCCACAATGCCTCACTCTTGTTGTCAAAACTAAAAGTGTAACTAACACTAAAATAATTTTTAGTGTGTAATAATCATTTTACCATTTAGTACTTTCTAACTGCCAAGATTTCCGTGAAATACTTTTTATTATTTCTTCTCTTTTTAACCTTCACAATTACTCTGTAGGGGCAAAAACTGTTGTAAACCTCATTTTGCTAATGAAAAGTGAGATTAAGATGATTAAGTAACTTGCCCAAGGTCACAGCACATTTGACACAACATATCTTTTAATCCACACAATTACCCAGTTGGCTGGTACAAAGAATTTAAATAATCTTCCATGTGTCACAAAACCAGTAAAATATCAGATTTAGCTTTCAAAGTCAGTCTTCTTCAAATTCCTTGAATTCTTCAAAAATATCAACATCCTCGTTATAGCCTGGCAACCTTGCAGAGTAGAGAGGCTCTTCGATACTTGTTTGAAAGCTGAGAAGATTGTATCAGCTATCTAATGCCATAGTAAGGATGGCTAAACTTAAAATGTAAACTTCAGTGACATAAATGGAGCATAATAAATGCTTTTAGTTCATGAGTCTGAGACGTCGAGGTGATCTGGGCTGGGTGAACACATCTGTTCGCAGGATCTGACTGTCACCCAGGCAGCCTTGCCCAGTCTAGCTGGACAGCGCCTGGGGCTAGAAGCTGACTGCCCAGAGGCAGATCTCCACAGCCTCAAGTTGAAGGGCAGTGGTGGCTTGGCTCTCTGTCACGTTGTGTCTCTAGCTATCTGGGAGACAAGCCTAGGAATGTTCTCATGAAAATCTTTAAAAGACAAAGTGCAAAAAACCTCTGTTTGTGTTAAAATTGCTAAACCCCGTTTGGCTAAGTCATGTCATGTCTTAACTCAGAGTCTGAGTATGCATCTCGACAAATCTGTGGAGAAGGTTGTGGGTTTCTGAAATGGTGAAGGACTGGGAATTTTTTTTTAATAAACTATTATAATGTGCTGGCATATTTTTAATAGAAACAGAAAAGAAACTCAATATTCCCTGAGGCTCACTCCTTGCGCAGTCTACATGATAATAAAATAATCTGGCATATTTTTGTCACTCATATTGTCACCGCTTTAATAAACTAGTAGATCCAGACACTAGCACTGGGATCAATAATGAGGAAAGTTCTAAGCTTCCATGGGCTAGGCTGGCCTGGGAGCATTTTCTCCAAAATCTAGTCAGCTGGGCCAGGGGAGAGACAGGGGGCAGGAGTGTCTTTTGTTTTTCTTTGAGTTCACATAAGATACAAAAGGATTCAGACAGGGGCTGAAGGAATGGATTGGGCTGGACTCACACCTTCCTCCGAGCTGTCTCCAAGGAGACACATCCATCCTTAATTCCTGCCCAATGTTTCCTATGGACAATGGCCACAGTGCAATCAGAACACTCCTCGTGTAGACACGTGCCTGCTCTGGATGGGATCCAGTCCCACTCCCAGCATTTCCAGCAACAAGACAAACCCAACAATTTGACTACAGGTTCCTGACAAAAGGACAACTCCCCACCCTCCAGCAATATCTCTAATCACCTATCCTTTTGGACGTGACAGGACAGGGGAGGGATGCTGTAGAGGCTTTTCCTAGACTGCCACACCTGTGCCCTTTGTACTTTTGCACGGTTTCTCCAGTTCTGTCCTTGGCTGATTGCTTTTTTTTAGCAGAAGTTTTACTTTTTGTGCACCTCAGCTGATCCTGTGAATGAGCAAGTGTAATAGCTGGAAGAGCTGCACCAGTGTTTCCATTTGTCTCCTAATTGTGTGGCTTAAAATAAATCACATGGTCGTGATTTACTGGCTGATCTACTGACCTCCACTACTGTAGTGAAACTAGTTTGGGAGAAACCAGCTTGTATTGTTTAAAAAAAAGTCACTGCTCCACCCTGTCAATTTAACAAGAAATGTCTGTGCCAGTGAGAGATTCTTTTTCCTTCAACTTGAAAAAAAAAAGCAGAGGATTTATTGAACATTTATTAGCAACTGAACATGTGATCAATAGTGATGCAATTGTATGTGTCCTCTTAATTATGAAGCATAGAAGGTAATTTACATTTCAGTAGTGCCAAAGCAATACTGCCTGAATTTATAATTCTCTTCCAATAAAGGGTTGGCCCATCTTGCCTAGTGCCTGGCGGCTTCATGGTTCAGAAGTTTGCTGTCTGGAATTTGGTGCAGCTGTTCTCTCTGAGTGACGGTCCATGGGGAAAGGTGTATAAACACTGAAAGCTTCTGAAAGCCATCCCGGATCCCTCAGAGTCCCTCAGCTTAATGTCTGGGTCAGAAGTATAACAAAGTTAGTTTTGGTAATTGCTCATGAGTTTTCAGAGAGACTCATTATCAACACTTGCAAGCTGGTTTCAGTACAGGCAAGCTTTATGAGGCTGAATTCTAAGCATAATCAAAATAGATGAGAATAGGAAGCTCAGCCTGGAAAAGTGTTACTATGCAAAACTGGCTATGTATAAGATATTTGTAAGATCAATTAACAGTGTTTTATTTCTTCGATTTACCAAAACACAGAGGTGTTCAAAAGCACTTGGTCTTTTCTCCTAATTCACAAACATATAACAGTAAAGCAAGCGAATATGGGTTAAGTAGTCTAAAATGATGTGAAATACTTATACCTGGGTACAAATTATTTGCAAAAATCATTGGTTCTAAAAACAATCTTTTATTTCCTTATATAACAATATCATGAATCTTACTCCAATTTGTCATACCTATTCTTTGTGTCCTTTCTACTTTTTTCTTCTTTCCTCCACATTCCTACTAAATTGGGAGATCCTCATAATTTTGTCCTGGGTCCTTTTGTTCTCAGCAAAATATTCCCATTAAAAATATCTATTATTTCCATGAGTTCACATACTGTGCATGTATGGTTCACTCCTTAATTTGTACAAGTGACCAGTGATGTCTCAAGAGTGGGACAACAGAAGAATCATCCCAAATGCAGCCCATGGCCAGAGCATCACCTGTAGTTAAATTAAAATAACAATAAGAGCCAGTATGATCTTATAATCTTTCTTTACTTGAAAGTTCTAGCAATATCCAATGAAATACTCCTTTCTGAAAAAAAAAAAGATTATATGAAATTCTAAGTAATCACTCTGTTGAGTTTCAACAATAAATATGTAAGCTCAAATTAGTACAGTTGAACCTCTCATCCCTTGTTGGAGTTCCCCAATGAAATAGACACAATGGGGGATTTATTATAGAAATTGCCTCATATAATTACAGAGGCTGAAAAGTCCTAGGATTCGCCACTTGTAAGTCCAGAGGCCTGAGAATGCCATTCCCAGGAGATTGATGAAAAACACAGCTGTACCAGGTTAAACAATGAGCAAATTTATTTGCCCTTCCTCCACTTTCTTACTTTTTTCAAGGTTTTGGTGGATTGGATGATGCTTGCCCACACTGATGAGGACAATTTTTATTTATCTAATATTCCAATGCTAATCTCGTCATACACAACTCAATACAGACACCCAGAAAAAATGTTTTATGTTCTATACAGGCATCCTTCAGCCCAGTTAGGTTGACAAAATTTGCTATCATGTCTCACAGTGAATAATATATTCTAATGGAAATGGGGAGACTCCTAGTCAACCCCTATTTACCAAGGATCATCTACACATACTGATTTCAAGGATACTTTCATAGAGTTTGCTTCATGAGAACCTTCTAAATTCAATGGTTTTACATACTTTTGTTTTTAAATAGTTTCTTTAGAGTATTGGAAGGTAAAATGAATTTAAGTGTAAATAAGTTGTAGACTATGATTGAGAATCTAAAATTCTAAGTGAATTAATTAACAAGATAGTAAATGATGAAAATAGATATAATCTCTTGTATGTTTAATAAAAAGATCACAGATAATTCTCTGAGAATTCTACAGATTTCTTAACCAATAATTACAAATTATAATGAAAAAGTCTATTACAATTATCAAATATATAGCTATAAACCTAGCAAAATATGTAATACCTTTACAAAGAGATATATAAAACTTAACTAAAGGATATAAAAGAATGCTAGAATAAGGAAATCAAAATACTATATTCCTGGGTAGGAAAACAAAATGTTATAAAGTCCTCAAATCAATTCAAATTAATCTATTCGTACAAAGCAAACAACTCCAACTCTTAAAAGATATTTTGTTTCATAACAAAGTGATTCTGAAGTTTGTTTGAAATATAAGCTATGAAAAACAGCAATTACATATTTGAAAGTATACAGCTACAAGGGAGATGTTACTGTCAGATATCAACTTACACTATAAAGCTCCTACAAGAAAAAGCAGATCTCTTGGCAGAGGAGTAAAATATTGATTAATGGAACATAACGAAGGTTTTGAGAAGAGATTTAATACCTACATAGAAATCTATTGTTCAGTGAAGTGAATGCTTCAAATCAGCGGTGAAAGGAAGGTGTACCTGATAGCACTGGCGTGCTGGCTCTTGCCTTCCTGTGCTGCTCGTTAGTCCCGTATTGTCTTGGTAAAGAGATCTGCAGGGTTGGGGCTGCCTTGCTGTTAGCTCATCATGAGAATGGACCAGCTATCTCTTGCTTCCCACCCTGGGGCTCCTCTGGGATTCCCATGGGTACGACACTACATGAAAGGAACCTTAGCTAGTAGATGAACGCCATCTCTCCTTTGAGATTTGGATGAGTAGGGGTCTGAGTCACACACTGTCAGCACCTTTGAATGTCCCACATTGCATTAATTGGTCGGCCCTAGAGGCCACACAGCCGATTATGCTTGAATTAGCTTTTCTTTATTCTCTGTTGATGTCCACCCCTAACACCTGATCCCAAACAATACATTCTTAGAAATATGAATGATGCAGGTTCTGCTTTTGGGAGTAACCCAGTCTAAGTCAGATGAACTGTGTAATAAATGATGCTGAGAAATTGGTTATGCAATAGGAAGAAGGATAAAGTCATCAGAGTAAATAAATCAATTTGATAAATGTTGAATAGTTAAATGCAACCATAACACCAAAGATTTGCAAGCACCACTAAACTGGAGACTGTCTCTTTTACATCAACTTTTTTTGTGTGTGTATTTTTCAGGTATTTCAAATGTTTCAGGTATTTCAGATGTTTTTCAAAAATACTCTGCTTGATAAAAGTCTCTTCTCATTTTCAGTGTTGCTATAGATTTAACTACTTCTGTATATCCTCTTTGCATTGCACTTGGATTTTGGGTGGACAATAGAAATAAATGAATATATTTAGTCCGCCATATGGATTCATAATATTTAAATTTTGCATTAGTTGTGTCTCATGTTAACAGCATACAGCTGTATTAAAAATCTAATTTCAGAGTCTGACAAGTACAATTTTATCAGACTATGAAGATATCTCTTCACTAATTAAGCTATTCTCAATTGTCCTGTTGAGACAAAAATGTCACCTCATATTGCACTGTCTTTATCTCAGCAGTTTTGAGCTAGCAAGTCCTAAGAGATTATTCCTCCCAGGATGTACACTGTATGGCTTGCTGACCAAATTAGCATATGCATTTTTTTGAATCTCTTGAATCTTCCATTCATTAAAAATTCTATGAATCAGCTTTCATGTGCTGGTAGGCCAGTGGTTCCTGACTATTTACCTCGATATACCACTCAAAATTCTCTATTGGCAGATTGAATTAAAAAGTAAGAAGTATCATTACACATTTTAATTTAAGGAAATTTTTTTGAAAAATTCATGGAAAGTTAAAGTAGATGCACAAAACATTAAGGTATCCATATATATTTGACTGATGTTTATTTTTATGTGATATGTCTGTTCTAATCATACATATCTGTCCTCCTCATTCTATAAGTTAAAATTATCTATATCCAAATACATACTGGCTCACCTTTACACATTTTATATTTCTAATTGATCAAAACCTGTCATTTGAAGTAGGTCAATCTTGTGACCTTAAGAACAAAAGATTTTCCCAAGATTGCTCTTTTAGTTCAGTTTTAGAGACTTCATTTTGTAGTTCAGACAAAATAACTTCATTCTTTTGCTTTGTCCAGGTACAGATTTTTTTTTTAGTGTTAAGTGACTGAGAGGTGTTTAATTACATAGGGAAAGGCCCACAACAATTCATGCTACATGATTTTTAAAGTTTTTAATTTTGAAATTGCAAATGTGAAAGAAATTGCATAGGTGATACAGAGTGGTCCCTTGTACCTTTTACCCAGCTTTCACCAGTGATTTTGTCTTTACACAGTACAATGTCAAATCTAGAAAATTAACATTGGCACATACTACTTGCATAATTCTATGTCATTTTATCACATGTACAGGTTTGTGTGAACACCACAAAGTTTCCCTGTTTCTCTTTTACATTCATCACTCTTTTTGTATCTGTTTTTTCCCAGTCATACTGCAAACCCTAATCTGTTTTCAATTTGTAAAATTTATCATGTTAGGAATGTTTTTCAAGTAGAAGCATACAGTAAATGATCTTTCAAGACCTTTTTCCTACTCCACATTATACACTTGAGAACTAAATGAGTTGTAGATATCATTATTTTTTTTCATTGCTAGGGATGGTTTGTTCCTTTATGTCATGACATGGATGCACCACAATTTAATCATTCACCCACTGAAGGACACTAATTATTGCAGATTTTGGCTTTGGTAGATAAAGCTGCAAGAGACAAAAGCTGTCAGAGGTGGTGTAGGAGTTTGTTTCCTCCTCACCTCTTAGTAGCCCATTAAGTTATAAATCTACAATTGGATTGATCCATTGTGAAAGTCAGAGGCTTCACTACTCAACCCTCCTAAATGCCCTACCTCTATGTTTAAGATTTAAACCACAGCTGATATTGAAACTGTTTTATCTTAACTTTTTTCTACAGTGTGTTGGGCTATTTGGTGATCTAATTTACATTTCTTTGATGGTTAGTGATGTTGAAATTTTGTGGTATTTATTTGAATTCTTAGATTCTCTTCCAGAAAATGTTCTTTATATTTCCTAACTGGACTGTTTCCTTTTTTTTTTTTTTCCTAGCTTTCGAGTTTTAAGGGTCTTTCTATGTTCTAGATGTGAGTCTTTAGTCAAATACATGGTTTGTAAATATTTTCTCCCAAACTGTGACTTGTTATTTCATTCGTTTAACAGTATTTTAAGAGTGAAAAGCATTAATTTTGGTGACCATATTTATGAAGGTTTAATGAATCATGATTTTACCAGAGTCTTCAACACTTCCTAGATCCGGAAGATTTTCTCTAACATTTTATTGTAAAGGTTTTATGCTTAATATTTAGATCTAGCAACCATTTACCTTTTTAATGCAATACATGGTTTACATTGATTGACATTTTTAGATATGAACATTCAATATCTCTGGTGCAGTTTTTTAAAAATAATATTCATTTTCATTGTATTGTTTATAATTTTGTAAAACAATAAAAAAGTAAGTTGACTGTACTTATTGGACTGTTTCCAAGTTCTCTATTCAGTTCTTTGATCTATGTGTCTCTTTTCCTAATACAACAATGATGATTAGTGTAGTTAAACAATGTCTTGAAATAGACTAGAAATAAGTTTTTCTAATTTGTTTCTCTTTTACAATATGGTTTTAACTATGCAGTTCTTCAGCCTTTCATACAGATTTTAGAATCTTTTATGTATCTACAAAGAGATCTTGCTGAGATTTTGATAAGAATTAGCATAAGCTTGTAGATATACTTGGGAAGAAATGACATTTTCACTACAGTGTTTGGTATACAAAGCTTGTGGATATTCTGCTGGATTTATGTTTTCTTCCTAATTGTAGATAGTGCTTTTAAATTTTTCTCTTTCCACATATTCACTGCTAATCTAGAGATATCAGTTTATAGATGCACTTTATTTTCTGTTACATTCCACTTTGTAGTTCTAAGATACTTCATTTTTAAAATTTTTAAATAGATCTTCTGGGGTTTCCTACATTGATAATGTCACTAGCAAATAAACCCAGATTTAATTTTTTTTTTCTGATCTGTAATGGTTTAATTTATTTTCTGCCTTAATAAACTAATTAGCATTTAGAGTAACATGTTGAATAGCAGTGGTGATAAGTGAACATCTTTATCTTTTACTCAATCGTAGAGGTGTAGTGTTTGTTCTTTCACTACTTCATGCAGTGTCAGCTGTATGAGCCTTTTGCAGATATTCTTTATCAAGTTAAGTAAATTCCTCTGTATTCCTCTTTCTGAGATTTTTAGTAATGAATAATTGTTGAATTTCACCAAATATTTTTCCTACATCAGTTGATATTGTAATTTGTTTACTGATTGATTTTCAATCAATTGATTTCAATTCTGGATTATACTGATTGATTTTCAAATGGTGAGTCAACATTGCATGGCTAGTATAAATTGCACATGATCATACTGTACAATTTTCTTATGTGTTACTTAATTTCAATTATTCTTATGCTGTTAAGAATATTTCATATGATTAGATCAATTTTGCATGTCTGTATCTGTTAATATTAACAACCATGTTGAAGGTAATGATACACAATATTGCAACCATTGTCAAGTTCCTATCATCTTGTTTTATAAACCTATAATGTTACTGTTGTGGATTCGCTGTTGCCGTTTGTTTTTCTCTTTTGCTTTTCGTCTTCCTTATATGTGTCTTTTTTTCCTCTTAAATAAAATAAATAAATAAATAAACAAGTAAAAGAAGAATGTTTCTAAGTTATTCAGACACACAAATTTGAACTCTTCTTCTTTTGTGTCTTTCATCTGGTTTTAATAGCGAGGTTATTTACTACATACATAAAAAGAATTGGAAAATGTTCCTTCTTGTGATTTCTAGAGTTTGGTAGAATTCGTGTGAAAACTACAATGAATATTTTGCAGAAGTCACCAGTGAAAATATCTGGGAATGGAGATTTGTTTCTGGAGGTTTTAAATTTTTGAATTTAATTTATAATTATAGGACAATCCAGGAGATCTATTTCATGTTAGGAATATTGTGGTAATTTATATTTTAAAAAGAATTGGCCTATTTCATCTAAGTTGTCAAATTTATGTTTGTAGAATTATCCATAGTATTTTCTTGTTATTCTTTTATAGTTTACCTGGTCTGCAGTAATAAAATGTATATCATTCCTGAAATTGATAATTTATTTCTTATTCATTTTTCTTTGTCAAACTTCCTACAAGATTGTCAATTTATCGTTCTTTTCAGAAAACAAATCTTGTACTTTTTCTATTATTTTTCATTTTTCAATTCCATTTATTTCCTTCTTTTATGTATTATTTTCTTCCTCTGCATGCTTTAGAATTCTTAGTTTTCCATTTTTGTGTGTGTGATATGAGCGTGAATTATTTAGGTATTTCTAATCTTTAAATGCAAACATTTAATGCTACTAATTTTAATATTTCTTTAGCAGCCTGTGACAAATCTGGATAATTAGCATTTTCCTTTTAATGCAATTTAATGTATTTTTACATTTTCTTTCAGCGCTTTTTGAAGCAGGAACTATTGGAAGTGTGTTGCTTTTATGGTTGAAACTTTCTGCTGTATTCTTTCTGTGATTGATTTCTAGTTTAATTGCTGTTTGGTGAGAGACGATCCTGTGCCTGATTTCCATTTTTAAAAATTTTAGCAGGTTTGTCTCATGGTTAGGACTTGTTCTGTCTTGGCATAAAGTTATATGGTTATGTGTTCTATAGGAGCTTGAAAAAAAATTTTTATCTTATTGCATGATATGGTTTAGATTTAAAATGTCCCACAAAGTCTTGTGTGACGAGAAGATGATTCTTTCAAGAAGGTGCTGTACCTAACTGATCTGAGGTTAGAAGATGGGGACTGGCCTAAGAGGCAGTCCCTGGGGTAACCTGAAAGTGCATAATGTCTCCCTTCCAGTTCTTCCCTCCTTTTTCTGTTTCCTGGCTTGTGTGATGTGAGCAGCTCTCCTCTGGTAGACCATTCCACCATGCCCTTTCTGCCTCGGAGTCCGTGAACAATGGACTAAAACATGACTTAAATCCGGGGTGTTGGATATTGTGTCCCAGTATTGGTCAAGTGACTGAGACATTGGGTACATTATAAATTTTGATTAGATCTTGCTGCTTGATGGATAGTTATTGTGCTCTGTATTCTTGATGGTTTATTGGCTGGCTGTACTTTTAATAGTCGACAGAGGAGTGTTGAAGTTGTCCATGATAATTGTGCATTTATTATTTTTTCCTTTAGTTTTCTAAAGATAATTTTGAACACTGTTGTTCAGTGCATGTGTATTTGATATTTTTAGGATTTCTGAATATGTGTGTGTGTGTGTTTGTGTGTGTGTGTGTGTAGCTACCTAAGCATCATATGTGATGCTTAGATAGCTACTTATGGATTCTTTTGCATTAATGTTAGCATGTTATATATTTTTTCTCTCCTTCACTTTCAACCTATCTCACTATATTTGAAGTGAATTTTTGTTGATGCTTTTGTTTTTTGGGCAGGATCTCATGCTATAGCTCAGGCTATCCTCCAATTTACTATACAGCCCTGGCTGGAGTCAAACTCATGGCAATCCTCCTGCCTCAGCTTCCCAAGTGCTGGGATTAAATGTGTGAGCCACCACATCCTGATTGAAGTGGATTTCTTGTAGACTGTATATAGTCAGGTAATGTTTTTAAAACCTACTAGTCTAATGACTTTTCTGTAAATTTTATTTAGTCCACTATATGTAAATATAGTAATTAATATTTTGGATCTTACATTAAGCATTTTATTATTTTGTTTGTGCTGTTTTTCTCCTCCATTTCTTTCTTTCCCTCTTGAGAGGTATTTGAAAGCTTTTGTAGAATTCCATTTTGATTTTCCTATAATGTTGATCATGTTTTATCTAATTTATTTGTGGTTGTTGCATATACTACATTGTATATAAATTATCACTGTCTTTTGGGGTTCTTGCCTAACTAGTTCAAGTGAAGTTTAGAAATTGTGTTTACTTCACATTCATTTACCTTTCCTTATTTATAACAAGATTTTGTCTAGCAATCCTCTATGTTGAAAATCAGATTATACAGTGATAAAATATCCACTTAAACATTCAAATATGAACTTAATAATTCAAGAAAATAAGAAAAGTTCACTCTGTCCTGTCATTTATGGCTCTTCTGTTCTTTTTGACTTCCTAATGTCCCAAGACTTACCCTTTCATTATTTGTTTCTGGTTAGAGAACTTCCTTCAGCTATTCTTTCAGAGAAGATCAGATGGAGACAAATTCTTTTTCTCTCTTTTCATTCAACAGAGAATGTTTTATTTCCCTTTGTTTCTAAAACTTATTTTGCTGCATATAAAATCTTGGGTTGACATTTTATTTGAGCACTTGAAACATATTTTACTATTGTTTTTCTGGTCTCCATCGTTTCTGAAGAGAGATATGCTGCAATTTGAAGCCCCTCCCCACCAAAATTGGTGAAGGTATCATTCCTCCAGCTGCTTTCAAAATTATTTCTTTTCCTTCATTTCTAGCAATTAGACTATGCAGCACCTTGGTGTGTGCTTCTTTTGGTTTATCTTGTGGGGTTCACTCAGATTCTCATATTTATGAACTTATTTTTTGG
>RJWM01046525.1:0-12298 GCA_004363535.1 Dasyprocta punctata
GTTCATTTAATTTTGTTTTGTTTTGTTTTGTGTTTTGAGACAGGGTCTCACTATGTGACCTAGGTTGGCCTTGAACTTATGGTGATCCTCCTGCCTCAGCCTCCAGAGTGCTAGGATCGCAGGCATCTGCCACTGTCACTGGCTTTGTTTTAGTATTTTCTGAAATCCTCAAATACATTTACATTTTAGTTACTCTTCTTGTTGCCGAGACAAGATACCTGCCACCCAAAATTCAAGGAGGAAGGGTTTATTTAGCTCACAGTTTTTAGAGGTTTTAGTCCATAATCAGATGGCTTGAAGGCAGAGTGGCTTAGCAGAGGGGCATCACAGAGAACAGTCAGTGGTACCCACAAGGTAGCAAAAACTATAAGGGCAGGAGACAAGACTCTTTCTGTTTCTTATATGGTGTCCAGGTTAGCCACCTTGGGTGGGTGTAGCACTCACCCTTATTCCTAGACAGAACCATGACAAACCAATCAGTGGGCTGATTTACTGGTCACACCCCCTTAATCCCAGCATCACACACTCTAGATTCAGCCACCTCTGAAAAAGCCCTGTGATCACATGAGGCTTTGTGGGGACATCAGGACACAAGTCATAACATTTACCAAGCATTTAGATGCCCAGAAATAATACTAATGTCTTTGCTTTACTAATTATACCAACCTAATTTTATGACACTGATTGTTACATTTTGAACAGAAACTAGAATTTTTATGTTATAGTTTATTTTATTTCAATTGCCCTGACTATGGCCTTTACTTCTTAATTTTTGTTTGGTTTCATTAATACACATTTGCAGCACATAATGTTCACCTTCCTTGTGTGGAGTTGGTACATGTACACAATACATCTGAATTCTTTTTCTCTTTCCCTTCTGTCTTAGTTACTTTTCACTTGTTGCTGAGACAGAATGCCCTAATGCCCAAAATTAGGGAAGGGAAGGTTTATTTCTCATAATTCTTGGGGGTTTCAGTCCATTCTCAGCTGGCTGCAAAGCAGTGTGGCATGGCTGAGGGCCAGCTATTCATGGCAGCTGAAAACAGCAAAGTGAAAGCAAAAGAGAGAGGAAAGCCTGGCTACTGCTCCAGTTGGCAGTGGACCTTGGCAGTATCCATGTGGTGATAGTTTTAGGTGCAAGGAAAATGCACACATTCTGAGGTTAAGGCAGCTTCCACCCTGATTTCAGGAGGCCTGGGAGGTCAAGCAGTGTGCCCCTGAGAGGGCAATATGTAAAGAAGTAAGAGTGAAACCAAAGGTGCAGTGGAGACCCCAGAAGTTTGGAAAAGCCAGGAACGTGGATCATCCAAGGAAAGCTGCAAAACCAAGCAGAATGGGCTTAAGAGAGAAACTGTAGGAATTGAAACCTCTGGAAGTGCCATGGGAGTGGAGTCACTCAAGCCTTTTGGAGTTTGCAACCAGAGTGCTTCAGATGCTAAGCATGAAACTATAGGACTTAATGTTCGCTCTGCTGGATTTTGGACTTGCTTTGGTTCCAGTGCTTTGTATTCCCCTGTTTATAACTTTTGGAATGGTACTGTTTATCTTGTGCCATCCTATGTTGGAAATGTTTAACTTTGTTTTCACTTGTACAGGGGGTTACAGTTAAGAGTTTGCCTTCCATCTTAGAGTAGACTTGGGACTTGGACTTTTCAGCAATGCTGAAACTGTTAGGACTGTGGCAACTCTTGGAGATGGACTAAATACCTTTTATATAAAGGATGTACATGAGTCTTTGGGGGGGCTAGGGGTGGAATGCTATGGTTTATGCTCCTATGGCCCCGCCTCAAGCCTCATGTAATCATGGACGTGGCTGAGTCTAGCATTCGTGATTGGTTTGCTGTCTGGTGCTGGGATTGGTTATGTGAGTGCTGCACCCACCTAGGGGTGGAGCTGGCATACAGTGTAAGGGTGGGAAGAAGGCATGTCTTCCCTCTCTTGCCTGGTCCATGCTTTTGCTGTTTGCAGCAGCCATGAATGGCTGCCCCACCATGCCACCCTGCCTTAGAGCCAGCTGAATATGGACTGAAGGCTCCAAGAACTGTAAGAAATAAACCTTTCCTTCCCTAATTTCTGGCATCAGGTATTCTGTCTCAGCAATGAGAAAAAAGTAACCAAGACACCTTCCTCTCCCATCTTTTCCACCTCTTGATCACCTTCCCATCTGAGAAACCTCAGTCTCTCTCCCTCTGATTAATCTTTTACTTTGCTCTTCATTTATATTTTGGGTTTCTCATATAAGAGAAACCATGCAACACTTAAGCTTGTGTGTTTGATTTAGTTCACTTATTATGGTCTCAGCTGGGCTTGGTGGCATATGCCTGTCTTCCCAACACTCAGGAGGCTGAGGCAGGAGTATAATCATGAGTTAGAGGCCAGGTTAGGGTAAATAGTAAGTACAAAGCCAGCCTGAAACACATAGGAAAATGCTGTCTCAAAAAACAAAACAAAACAAAAATTGTGGTCTTAGGGTGCATCCTTTATCCTTCACGTGATTCAAGTGTATCTTCTTTGTGGCTAGTTTTTAAATGGTAGTAAAAGAATTTTTACTTTAAAAAGAATCTAGTTTTTCCTAGACCCAGTTCTTTACAACATGTGGAGAAGCACTCAAAATGGGAACCCTTTTCTGGGTGTGGAAATGTTGCAGCACTGCCCCTATCTCCCCTCCATTTTTACTCCTTTGTGTTTTCCAGTTTTGTCCTTGTTGTGTTAGGAAATGTTTTATTTGACAAATTACTTTCTTTGCACTGCTTCAGTCTCCATGTGTGTGGATGATGGATATGTCAGGGTGCCTTCCTGTTGACAGCTATGGGATGACCTTGAAGGCAGAAGAGCATGTCTTGAGGACAAATGCTATATGTGAATGGCTCCTGCCAAGGATGCAGGGACAACATATGCTCCTTTGTCAAAAGCTGTCTCAAGCAGCCCTGGACATTCTGCTGAGGACTGTGTTTCTGTGACATTCTGTTTCAAATACTCATCATTTCCCAGTGTTCTGAAACCCAGCCAAACTGCCAGACTGAACAGAACCATGGCAAATCTGCCATGGTTGTGTTTTAATCCTCAGTCCTCTGAAGTAATAATAATGTCAAGATGTAGGCTTATCAATTCTGTATTACCCAGCAGGGGCTTATCAGCTGGCAAAATTCTGGCTCTGAGGTTTGCTCCCCTATAAACTGGGAAGTTTACTTTCTAACTTAAAAATGGAAATGAGTCCTTGCATCTCACAGTAGTCAGCAAGAAGGCGGCTAAGATCTTCAATGTGGCAGAAGAGAGACTCTGAGAGAGGTACAGAAAACATACATTGTGAAGCACTGTCTATAGTAAATGGAAAGAAGACAAGAGAAACCAGTGTATTTCCAGTGGGATCAACTGAGTACCACCTGTGAATTTTTTTCATATTATATATATGTGTATATATATATGTATATTCATACTTATACACACTAGTGCACATTACTGAGTTTCATCACTGTGGAATTTTAATACATGCATATAATATAGTTTGATCATATTCATCTGGATTAACTTAGCTCACGTTTCCCTCTCCCTGGTCCCCTCCTTCTTCTCTAACAGTTTCTCTTCTATTTTCAAGGTTTTTTTTTTCCTGTATTCCACATATGAGGGAAAATATGTGACATTCGTGTTTCTGAATGTGACTTACTTCACTTAACATGCTGCTCTTTAGTTTCATCATTTTCCCACAAATGATAGCCTTCTATTGTTTATGGCTGAATTATACCCCATTGTATATACATACCACATTGTCTTCACCCATTCATCCATTGGTGGATACCTAGACTGATTCCGTTACTTGGCCATTGTGAATTCTGCCATAATAAACAGGAGAATCTAGGCTTTAATTCTTCCAAGTATATGTTGGAGGAGTGGTGTAGCTGAATTGTGTGATAGTTTTGTTGTTTGTTTTGTGGAGTAATCACCATACTGATTTCTACAATGGCTCTACTAATTTGGAGTACCACCACTGGTAAACAAAGGTTTCCTTTTCCCTCCATCCTCACCAGGCTTTAATTTTTTATTTATTTATTTTATTTTTTTGGTACTGGGGATCGCACTCATGACCTTGCATTTGCCAGGCAGGTGCTGTGCCACTGAGCTATATCCCCAGTCCTATTTTTTTATTCTTAATGATAGTCATTCTGACATCAGTGAGGTGAAATCTCAAAATGGTTTTGAGTTGTGTTTCTTGATTGTTAAAATGGCAAACATTATTATAGACCATTTGTACTTTTTTGAAGAAATATCTGTTCATTTCATTTGCCTGTTTATTGGATTACTTGTTCTTTTTTTTTTTTTTTTTTTTTTTGTGGCACCAGGGATCGAACTCACAGCCTTGTGCCTGCCAGACAGGTGCTTAAGCCACTGAGCCAAACTCCCAGCCCTAGTTTTCTGAGGCAGGGTCACACTATGTTTCTCAGGCCGGCCTTGTGCTCATGTTGTAGCCGAAGCCGGCCTCAAACTCACAACGCTCCTCCTACCTCAGCCTCCCAAGTGCTGGGATTAAAGGCGTGCTCCACCATGCCTGGTCTTGATTGGATTACTTGTTCTTTTGGTGTTGAATTTTTTTTTTCTTTTGGTACAGGATCTCCCTATGCAGTTCAAGCTGGTCTTGAGCTCACTTTGTAGCCCAGGCTGGTCTCGAACTTGCAATAATCCTCCTGCCTCAGCCACTCAAGTGCTGGGATTACAGATGTGAGCCACCATGCCCAGTTTGGTGTTGAATTTTTGATCTGTATTTATTCTGGCTATAAATTCTCTGTCACAAGTGTAGTGGGCAAATATTTTCTCTCTTTCTGTAGGTTGTCTCTCCATTTGGTTGTTTTCCTTTGCCATGCAGAATCTTTTTAATTTGATGAGCTCCCATTCATTGATTACTGCTATTTCCTGAGCTATTGGAGTCTTATTTCAGGAAGTTGCTGCCTGTGCCTACAGTTTCAAGTGTTTTTCCTGTGTTTTCTTCCAGCAGTTTCAAAGTTTCAGGTCTTTTATCTATGTCTTTGTCTATCTTTAGTTGATTATTTTGTATCGGGTGAGAAAGAAGGATCTAGTTTCAATCTTCTACATAAGGATATCAAGTTTTCCCAGCATAATTTGTTAACTGAGTTGTAGTTTTTCTGACATTTACTTTTGGCATCTTTGTTGAGAATCAAATGACTATAGCTCTGTGGATTTCTGGGATCTCTATTCTGTTCCATTGGCCTACATGTCTATTTTATGCCAATTCCACACTGTTGGTGTTTCTATGGTTCTGTAGCATATTTTGAAATTGAGTATTATGGAACCTCTAAGATTGCTCTTTTATCTCAGAGTCACTTTGACTATTCTGAGTCTTTTGTGCTTCTATATGAATTTTAGGATTTTTTTTGCTAGTCCTATAAAGAACATCATTGCTATTTTAATGGGGATTACATTAAACCAGTAGATCACGTATGGCCATATGGCCATATTTTTACAATATTGATTCTGCTCATTCATGAACATGGGAAGTCTTTCCATCTAGTGTCTTCTTCAATTTATTTCTTCAATGTTTTACAGTTTTTGCTATAGAGGTCTTTTACCTCTTTGTTTAGATTTATTTTCGAGGTATTGTATTATTTTTAAGCTAATGCGAATGAGCTTAGTTTCCTAATTTCTTCTCAGTTGGTTCATTATTGGAGTATAGAAAAGGTACTGCTTTTTGTATGTTGATTTTTGTATCTCAGTAATTTGCTGTATTTGTTCTAAGAGGTTGTTTGGCAGAGTCTTGTAAATATAGAATTAATTCATGTATAATTTTGCTTTCTCCTGTCCTATTTGAATCCCTTTTATTTCTTTATCTTGCCTGATTGCTCTGGTTAAAATTTTAAGTACTATACTGAATAACAGTGGTTAGTGTGAACACATTCATCTCATTCCCTTTATGTCCAGTAGTGTTTGTTTTTTGAAATTGGGTGTACTGATAATCAGTGCATAAATATTTACAATAATTATATCTTCTTGGTAGATTATTCTGTTTGTTAAAATGTAATGGGCTTCTTGTCTTTTCTGCTTAATTTTGCCTTGCAGTCTGCTTTGTCAATATGAGTGTAGCTACTCCTGCTTGCTTTTGGTTTCTATTTGCTTGGAATACCATTTTTCATTCTTTCACTTTGAATCTCTGTGTGTCTTTTCTTGCAGGTAGCAAATAAGTTGGGTCTTGTTTTTATCTAGTACTTTTTTGGGGGGAGGTACTAGGAATCAAACTCAGGACCTGATACTTGCCGGGCAGGCACTACACTAGTGAGCTAAATGCCTGGCCCTTGGGTCTTGTTTTTAAACCCAATGTGCCTGTCTATATCTTTTAATTGGTGAATTAAGATCATTCAGGGTCGTTATGGAAAGACATATACTAATTCCTGTAATTTTATTGTTTTTCTAATACTTCTTTTGCAATTCTCAATTGTTTATCTGTTCTCCCTTTTCCTCGTGTGTGTGTGTGTGTGTGTGTGTGTGTGTGTGTGTGTGTGTTTGTAGGACTCCTTTAAATATTTTTTTTTTAATGTTGGTCTTGAATTTCTTTAGTCATGATTATCATGGAAGGTGGTTATTTCTCCTGCAATTCTGCAGGCTACCTTTACTGGATGTAATAATCTAGATTGGCAGCAATTTTCTTTCAGGGTTTGAATACATCATTTCATGCTCTTCTAGCATATGAGTTCCTACTGGAAAATCTGCATTTATCTGATGAGTACACTTTTATAAATGACTTGACATTTTCCTTTTGCAGTTTTCAATATTCCCTCTTTGTCCTGTATGCTTGGCATGTAAATATAACATAGGTAGGTTTTGATTATTTAGCTGCCTCTACTTGGATGGTTTACATCTTTCCTAAGACTTAGGAATGTTTTTGCTATCATTTTACTGAATAGAATTTCTGTGCCTTTAGTCTATACTTGGAATCCTCTTGTTTACCAAAAATTCATAAATTTGGTGTTTCTAATTATGTGCCAGATGGATATTTTGTTCATAATTTATTTTTCTTTATTAGTGTCTGAATGTGAGAACTCATTGTCTTCAAGGATTAGTGATGCTTTCCTCTCAGCTTTTGACTCATTGAGCTTTTCATTTTCAAGATTTCTTACTCAGAATCGCTTTATAGAATTGCTCTCTCACATTCTTCATTGTCTTTCTTATTTCATTCAGCTGTTTGGGTCCTCTTTGAAGTCATTAGTCATTTCAAAAATCAGCTTTTTTAATTCTTCATCAGGCACTCAATCCATTTCAGTATTTTTTGGAGTCAGTGATCAAAGAGTTCCAAACCCTTACATGAATTGTGTTGCCTTATTTTATCATATTGTTTTTATGTTGAGATTTGCACATCTGTTGGGATAGATACTTCTTCCACTTCTATGTGGGGGCCAACTTAGTAAGCAGACTCCTTTTGAAGGTTTGATTCCCAGTTCCACTCGGGTGCTTGTATATTCAGGTTCCCCAGCCCACTGGAAGCTGAGGTTGGTGCTGTGGGTTATTTCTCACTTTTCTCTACATTGCCATCTTGCTTCTCCATACTTTTTAGTTTCCTGTCTCCTGTGTCTTGATTCCCGGAGCTCTTCCTTTCTCTTCAGAATATACCTTCCCCTTTCTGTCTCTAACCCGCACCTCCTTTGAATTTCTTTATCTTCTCCTATTTTTGTGTAAAAATTACAGCCATGACTTTTTATCCCCTACACTTGAGTGTATCTATTCATAAACAAGTCTCTTTTTTTATTGTTCAAATGAAGCCATGTTAGAGAGATGTCCAGTCTTTTGAGGTTGTAGAAGATTGCACAAGATTATTTAGAAATTGTTTGCTAATAATAATTCCATTGACTCATGAGCATCATTTTTATAAAATAAAAGTAATGAATGTTTTTTGTTAGTCACAGAGTTGTGGGCATTTTGGTAATTGTTTCAGAACAGTGAAACTGAGTGGCAGTGCACTTTAACCAGCTTGTCATCCCTGGATGCAATGGCAGACCAAGAAACGCTGCTGTTCCTTGGACAGCGTGAACAGAAGGGAGTGAAATTCGCAGCTACACTTCAGAAGCTGGTATTTTCTGGCATACATATATGGTATTGTGATGTTTCACTGGCTAGGAGTAAGTCTAGATCCCTGACTACAGCCTACTGACTGCATTCAAACATATCTGTGTTTTGTTGAGACCCAAATTAATCCTACTATGAAAAGACTTCCTCAAAGCCTGATAAAATTGATCTTCTAGTTCTGGACCAATCAGGATTAAGAAGTTGACCTTTAGATATGATAGCTTGAGCTTGTCTTCCTGAAATTTAATCTTTAGTATCAAAAGGTTGAATACATGATACCTTCTCTGAATCTCCTTTTTCCTAATAGCTAATTTTTTTCCTTCATTTTGATAATTCACATGAAAAATCTAGATGGCTAGAGAAATCAGACAATAATACCTTCATGTTTGCATTTTTAGTTCCTTTCCACAGTGTGAGCCTATGGTAGGTGGCATAGAGCTTGAGAGATGATGAAAATCAATGCAATAGTTTGTTTCTTTCTACTTGAGAGGAAAAAGAAAAGGAAAAAGTTGTATTCTGGGAAATCATTCTAACTGTGTTTACTGAGTATAAACTGAGTTCCTGCCAAGAGTCAGCATGTTATGACCACAGCCTTGAATAAAGGAAATTGAAAGGAAGAGTTTGGATGAAAAGGAATTCTGCCTAATATCTTCCTAAATTACCTGTGTGTAGAATTTCAGTCTAAATGAATCCTTACTATGTAACGCCGTATGCTTTTTACCTGAATTCCTAGTTGAAGTTGCAGAACTGTCTCCCTCTTTCTTCTGCCAGTTTGATGAAATTTCAGAAGTTGGAACCTTCATTGATGGCTCCTTCCAGTGGGTCACTAATCCAGAAATTACTGTCGAAGAAAAGTGGGTACAACAGCTTACTGTAAGTGTTGTGTATCTTGTGATTTTCCAGGTTTTTCTTCCACTTTGATAACTCGGGTGATACTAGATATATGGAGTACAGTTTCTGAGACTTTATCTTCTTAGCCTGATGATGAGCATGGAGTGTGTGTCTGGGAGTGCATAGGAGTGTGGGATGTGGGTAAGTGGGAGTGGGAGAGTTAGGGTAAATATGTGTGACCCTGAGGGTAAGGAAAGAATGAGAGTACATATGAGGATACGTGAAACATGATGGAGACACAAGCAATAAATAAGACGATTAATGGGAAAAGGTGTTTTTATTTGCATCCTTATGAGAACTGGCTAGTAAGCTTGAGTTTTTCCTTGGCATATTACAATTCTCAACTTTGATGGAATGATTAGTGTATAAAAAGATCTTATCAGCAAATCTGACAGTTTTATTCTCAGAAAATAACAGAACATTTGAAAAGCAGGATCTTCTTTGGTAGCTATTCTCAGCTTTGTTAGAAAGGAAGCATATAAGAAACAATCTTTTTAATTTAACACATAACCTACAGTTAATACCTCCACTTCTTGACTACCAGACTGCTCATTAGTATCTGTCAATGCCTACTAATTTAATGTAAAGAAAATCTCTGAAACATTATATTGGCAACATTGCAATATGTATATATATATATATATATATATATATATATATATCTTTCCATTCATATATATGTGGCAATATTGGAATATATATGTGCAACTCCTTTGCCAATGTAAACTTTTGTAAAATTTGCCTTTGAATATGATAATCAGCAAATAGACTTGATTGGTTTACTTGACTTACCCTGTTCTAAAGCAATTGTGATAATTAATGAGATGGTCAAAAACCAACTTATCTTAAGAAAATGTTACGCAGTTTTAGCTACATGATAGATACATGCTCTGTGTTCAGATAATCAAATCATGTAATAATCTCTGGACACTTGAGAATCGAGAACTGTACAATTATAATTTCAGGATCCAATAGCAGTGAATACCATTGAGATGGAAATGTCCAAATCATTTTATCTTTCTTTTGTCATTTGTTTATATTAAACACTGAAGTTTTGGAGTTTGTTTTGTGACTTTTCTTTGTAGGAATTCAAGCATATCATGGAAAAGAAGCTAAATCTTTGCAGATTAAGACTGAACAACTTGGGAAATCACAAAGAATCTCTTGATAAAGTCTTTGTCAAATTAATAGAGATTTTGAAGGAATTCAGACTGGAATATCTTTATTTCAGAAAAGAGTTTTTTTCCAGGTGATGATCATTTGTGTATAAGAAAGTCGTGCTTAATATACATCACATGTTTATGACTGTGCCACATCTTGTAATTTTTACAAGTTGTGCACCTTGATTTTGAATGGCGCTTTTTTAGGAAAGACATTTTGATAATTCTGACCTGAGAAACAATATGAAACTGACTTAGATGTTCACAGTTCCAAATGGTACACTTTAAAATCTGTGAAAACCAGTGTAATGAACTATTTTCCTCTAGAGAATCTGGAATTAACGGCATACAAAATTTTTTAAACTAGAAATGGTCTTAGGAGAATTTTAATAATCTCATGATTTTATAGGAGACAGAGGCATAAAGAGGCAAAGTGAGCTGATCAAGTGTTTTTGTTTGTTTGTTTATTTTTTAATGGAGGGTTAGAATATAAAGGCTGGTCTGTCACCTCCTTCCTCATTGCTTCTCTGTTCTACCTTTGTGTAACTATACTACAGTATGTCATGCACTAGTCAGTGAAATTTCAGTTAAATGAAAGCATGGAGGTTACAGGATAATATGAGTAAAATAACTTGCCATCTCATCTTTTCTCTAACCTCAGTACTTACGAATACAAGGAAATTCTTGACAGTTTACACTCTGTAAACCACAGAGAAAACAAGGATAGTGATTATATCTTTTGTTGACCACTATTTATATGAAATTTAGCACTGCCCTAAGAAATGCTTTCTGAAGGAATGTGGGTTGAACAAAGTTCATATAGTTAAGAGACTTATAGAAAATAGCCAAGAGACTGTTTTTTCTCCAAAATTTGAGGAAACTGGATACCAGAGAGAGACTGATACCAGGAGAAATTTTTGAGAAAGTGATCTTCCGCTTTCCACAAAAATCAGGGATCCTCAACTTCCCCCTGGTGGTGAAGATGTGGGTTAAGTGGATATGCAGCTTCCTTACGCAGATACCCTCCCACAGAAAGGAGCATTAAAATCGTACTTAGTGACGAAGAGCAACAGCTGAGATTGACACTTTAAAAACCTGTGCTTGTTTCAACCATTAATTCTCCACAGTCGACTCATTAAAATCTGATCCGATATTCATTAAAAGTATTCTGGGAACCTGGCACCAGGCAAAATACCCCTTACCAACACAAGGATGGTATAGACCATGCCTTCTAGACACAATTTAAAGCACAGCTATATAGGGATCACACACAAAAATAATCTGACTATGAATTTTAACCACATAAAGAATGAATGGCATACTTTGTGGGAATGAGAGAGAGAAGTCTGCTTAGATGTGGCAGGAATTGTTTTATGCAGGTGAATTTTCAAAGGCTGTTTGTCAGGATGAGAAAGCTTCCATAATATGAGACACACAGTCTGCAGCCCCGAGGAATAGAAGAACTGAGTGGGTCAGGAGCAGGCAGTGAAAAGAGAAACTGTTCTCGGAGGCCTTGGTAAGGAAAGCAAGTTATGATTTGTAAACCTTCATCTGAGTACCTGCTCTTTGCCAAGATCATCTTCTCCTCCCTCTGCAGGTGCTAAGGAATTGTAGGAAACAAGCCAGAAATTCTTGCTTCCGTGAAACTCACACATATGAGATGCAAATAACAAACATAATTATATACGCTAATGCCAGGAAGTGGTGAGTGATTTGAAGAACATTAAAACAAGATAAGAAAGAATGAAGGGACAAAGGACCTTGTTGTAGTTAGGGGATGCAGAGAGAACAATTATATCCAGGACATAAAATTTATAGTATGATTTATAATGGTCACCCAAGGAGTCAAATGCAAAGAAAGTGCAGGGAAATCTGTCCACAAGACTAAAGACCTAGAAAATCAAGCCGAGAGCCTGGATCCCACAGCAATGTTCTGCATGAGTCTAGGTGAGGACCTAGAGCCCATGACAATGCCCTCCATGAATCCAACTGGAAGCCTAGAGCCCATGACAATGACTCATGCAAGTCTGCTTCATGGATCTGCGTTAGGAAGGTCCAAAGGTCAGCGGTCAAAGCTAGAAAGTCTATGCCAGCATGGTGAAGGATCTGTGCCAGTAGGCTGAGGATTCTGCACTGGAACCAAGAAGTGACACTCAAAATAAGGACCAGGGCACCCTCTTGAA